>JAJMKF010000019.1:0-156724 GCA_030563825.1 Australozyma nongkhaiensis
GTGATAAAGAACTCGCGTTAGTTCATGGTCGCAAATATTGGGATGAATTTTTCAGTACTCAATGTGCGTTCGGAACATTTGCTCGGGAGTTGTACGATCATTTTTACGGAAAATTTTACCGTAAGAACATTAAGGTCTGTTTAGTAGATCCGGGCCCTGTTCGCAGTCGTGCCTTTTTTAGATACTTGGAAGATCAGGATTATAGAAAAAACCCTTCCCGTTTCAAAGATGAGAACGGATCCTACAAGAAACCCAAACCAATCTATCCAATTTCGACGCTTTTGTCTACTACAAGCTGCTATGTTGGTGCGCAGTCCATTTTGTTTGCTTTGTTTAGTCCAACCGTAATATATAATAGAGAAGGCAACTACATTAAAAACTGCGCGAAAATTGAATTCCCGGAATATCATGATGGGTCGTCTTATAGGGATCATTATTTGTGGGATTATGAGCTACGAAGTAAAGTTGAAGAACTTGCTCGTAATGAAGTGTCCTCCCAAATGGATGCTCTTGCGAAGTCACCACTTTATGTTCAATAGGCCCCAACCGTATATGAGATGACATAAAAACTCGCAGTAGAGATGTTAACAAGCACAAGATGACGCGTTATGTCTTTATTGGTTTTCGTATTCTCGAAATTTTCGGTGACAATAACTAGGCGCCAAGTTTGTTTTTTTTTTTTTTTTTTTGAAGCAAAACCAGTTGATTATCCTGATTGAACTCTTTTGTGGTTGTATCTACAAAGTAGCCGCTTGATCATACAAGTCTTAATACAAGTCATTCATTTTACAAAAAGATTTAAGCTTCAAAAGTAGTGGTATGCTTAGCATGACTGAATATGTCTGCACGAACGTAAGATCAGATGAAATGCGAAAGATGACACAAGGAAAAACTTTATGTTTGAAGACTTCTTAAACAATTTTGGAGAATGACCTCGCGCGTGGAGATTGAAGAAAAGACTCTATTATGTGCAATTCTAAAATACTTAAAATATGTAGCGAGTTGAAGCTAGGGCCACCTGGTCTGCTTTATGTTGGTACTAAGGCAGAGTTTGGACACAGAGCTTCTGAATCGTTCAATTTTGACTCAGGTTCGAGTAGAAAGAAGCTCACATTCTTGGCCTCGCTATTTCTTGTAAAATTCGCAATCAATAGCCATAGCTGATAAACTATAGTTATGACAAGCACTGAAAAAATGGCAAGCATAATCCAGTAGCAATATTGCAAAGCCTGGATGTTGTATCTCTGCCACCCTCCTAAGAAGGTAATAGACAAAATGGCAGGAACAGCAGCAAAAACACAGAGATGTTTCACAGCGAAGGCTTGGTTGACTTTACCCAATTGTCTTTTGGCAAGACTACGGATATCATTGTAAAAGTTGGAATTGGAACCTCTTAACTCCTTCATCTTCTTTAACAATTTAGTTGTATGGACTTGGACTCTTTCGGTTACGGTTTCGCTCTCCTCAAAAAAAGCGACACTTTTTTTTTCAATAATTTCCGAAAGCTTCTCAAGATCTTTAATCGCCAAATCATCGTCCCCTAAAAGTTTTTCAACCAGTGGTAGTGAAGCAAGCGAACTTGATTGGTGCATATTTTCTGATGAGATTTTGTGGAATGGTTCTGCTGTTGATTTACACTTTCTTATCTGTTGCTTGGTATTACGTATGCAGCGAACTGTCAATAATATGACACGTTCCACAACCTCACTCAAACTGACAAGCTTCTCATTGTCAGGGACCGTTGCAGCAGATACTCGCTCGGGATCGTTACTTACCTCCATTGTTGTTTTTTCTGGCCCTTGCTTTGTACTGTCAACGACCTCTGATGTCCTATGGTCAGGGACCAGCTCGGCATCGGCAAGGGACTGTGACGTGCCCTCTTTGGGTTTCCGCTCGGGATCATCACTTACCTCCATTGTTGTTTTTTCTGGCCCTTGCTTTGTACTGTCAACGACCTCTGATGTCCTATGGTCAGGGACCAGCTCGGCATCGGCAAGGGACTGTGACGTACCCTCTTTGGGTTTCCGCTCGGCATCTTCTGTGAACTTTGCATTTTCAATGTCTTCAAGCCATTCATTTTGAACCCGCTTAGTCTTCACTATTTCATTTTGCATCCACTCAATGAGTGAATCCTTAAGAATGGGGTGATATTTTGTGTCTCCAATTCTTAACTCCTCAATAACTTCATCATTTTGCAGCAAAAAGGAAATGGAATTTGGGAAACACTGTAAAAAACTTTGATGTTTTTTTAAGAAATGCAAATAGTAAATCTTCAGAATTGCCCACACAATTTCTGGTAGAACTACCACAACTGCAGCAAAAATCGTGAATACAATATACCAAATAGAGGAGAACTTCAAAACCAAAAAACCGAAAAGCAAGAGAAAAGCGCCAAGAAAAAGGCGAAGAAAAAAATTTACCCCTTTGCAAAGCGTGGAGAGCGTCGGTGCCCAAAAGACCCTGTATCTCTCAGCCTCCATCAAACAAAGAAAGAAATAGGAATCATCGAGAAGCCGTTTGACTAAATCATCCAAGGTTATAAAAGCACCTTTGGTTTTATCACATAAGGGCCTCCCACAGAGACTACTCAGTAAGACGCTGTAAGAAGAATGTACTGATTCGCTTAGCATATGAGCTAGTGACTCATTTACCCATGTTTCTAAAATCTTTAAGCATTCCTCAATTCTTGGATGTTTGAATTCGAGATATCCTAATTGCCAAGCGTTACATGCATCGCTTTGTACGTGCAAATTGATTCCAGTGGTAGTAAGAAGATATCGCAATTCATCTATCGCCTCCTTGAGCTCCAAATTATGCTCATTGTAATGTCGGAACAATACGTCTATGTTACTTCCGTATTTCTTTTTGTCAGCTGCAGACAACTCAGAGGATGCTATCGTAGACGTGATCAAACTTCTGACTCTTTCAACCTCAGAAAAAGGATCAATCTTGAAACCTAAGAGGCACGAGAGAGGAGTCGTTTTAGTACGATCAAATTTGGAGAAGTCCAAGCGCGGGAACAATAAACTGTTGTCAAAGATCCCCACCATGGTTTTTTATCAATTGTTGGTTTTTTTTTTTGGGAAAAGAAGAAATTTGGTGGCAGGTGGCGGGTAGTGTTTCAGGTTTCAGCTTCTTAGGACTGGGCACCGAATGTCACAAGGAGGTATTATAACCAGAAATGTGACTGTGGCGAGATGAAAAACTTTACTGATTTCAAAAAAGTGCGAAATTGAGGCCCCTTTATATATTCCAAAGTTGAGGCGGGCCTCCTCCTTGGATCTCTCGTAACGTTCCTTTTTGGGAATCCGATTACCACTTCTATTAGTCAATACTGCACGCAGTCCGTACAGAGGGAGAAATTGGAGTGTATGGAATGCGCTCTTAAATTTACGAATTGATCGTGACAATAAGCGTCTTCAGGCAAGACTTGCTTGGACTATCAGCTCTCTCTATAAATAAATATAACTGTATCTATTATAATATCTATTTGTTGCATTGAAAACTCCTGTTTAGCCACCCTACGCTTTTCACTGCGAATCAACGACGTGAACACGAAGAACATACTTGCATATATAAAGTGCACACCTCAAACTGTATGCAGAACAATGTAAGGTAGAAACGTAAATACGTGAATCTACGTAAACTCTTAAGGTCGACAAAGTGACATGAGTAAGAGTTGAGCTAAACACTAGTTGAATTCTTTGTAGTTGTAATTTTTCTTGATGAGAACCTGAAAAAAAACCAGGGTTCCACCGTAAACTTACGAGTACACTTATAAAAAATTCGAAGTGGATGTTTCATACCTGCATCTTTAAAATGGGCAATTTTTTGTAAAAGTGAGATAGTCCAGGTTCAATATAGAGTGTTCAAACTTTAAACAGCTATACGAACTCCAATTTCCTTAATACATGGAAAGATGATAATGATAGATACAAGAACAAAAATTTTAATCTAAATTCTGATATGAATACTCAAGACCATCCTGATGCTGTTACTGTATATGAAGAGTATTAAGTGCACACCCAGCTAATAAGAACAGTTCCTCAACACTTTCGTATCTGGTATGCAGTGCTCGTACTTTGAAATTCCTCTTTAATTCCAAAAAATCGATCCGGCTTCAGAATGGCAGCAAACCGGCCATGGTATTGAGTGAGCAATTGAAGTTCTCTCGCCCATTTTGTCAACCGTTCCGTGTGAACATTGCAATATTGTGAAAGACAGAGCTGAATTTTGAGGAATTTTTCGATACACAAAAAAACCTCAATAGCTTGATAGCTTAATAGCTAAATAGCTAATATGTGGAGTGTGCATGTGCATTGAATTTCATTGATTTGCATGGTCATTGGTGGATACTAGCGAAGGCTTATCAGCACAATTGTGCGAATTGATTTCACCGAGGGGAAGAATCATCGTGTAAATGATTTGTACTCATTGTCTACGTGTGCAATTTTTACTCTTCATGTGAAGTGAAAACATTTGAAAGATCTTAAATATCCATAGCTAGATGTTTATCAGAATTTGTTCTAGTTTCCATCGTTGTCTTCTTTCTCGTTGGCAAGGAAGTCAAAGATCATGCAGTACACTACTGTATGAACTTCCTAATTGGTAAGTGTCAATTTGAGCAGAATGCTAAACTGAAAGTACCATAATTAACACATCGCTTGAGCATCTCAGATCCATACAATTTTACATTTCGAGTAATTCCTCTGGCTGTAGCAGGACTTTAATTTGATTCGCGTCTTTAAGAATTTCATAGAGGTGTTGGCATTTTACATTGATCAAGGCGGAGACTGAGATGCTTGTTTAATTGTCTCACGTTAGATCGAATATCAATCTAAAATAATGCTTTCTTTTCTTGGCTGAAGGAGCAATGAATTCTGCTATTCAGAGATTTCCATTAATGCATCCAAGTTGGCACCTGTTGAGGTACTGGTGCTGTGACATTTAACTTTCACAACAGATAGTACCCAGAGCGTATACATAAAGCATGTGATTAATTTAATCACTCAAATTGCAAGTCTTAGAACAATATAAATAGGGGTATTTCCTAACCCAAAATTTTGTCTAGAACGAGGAAGTTCATACATTGTATACCTACAATAAACTCTAACAAAAGTTATTAATATGCAGGTCGCCCTCACTTTGTTCGATACCTGGATCCAACATCAGGGTACTATATGCAGTGACAATTAAGTGCCAAAACACCAGTACCTCCACATGCCTTGAAAAATCTCAAGCTTCTCCATCATAAGCTCTCATTACACTCTACCTAAGCTCAACAACCCGGTCCCTATAACACCAAAATGTTCGGACCCTTTAGAGCCACTCTAGCTGCTTATGGAGGATACCTTTGGAAAAAAGCTCCACGTCTTTCCCCTCCTCAAAAGTACCGGTTGAGACAAAGAATGAAGCTCGTGGACAGAAACATCGAAGTTTTATACCAATCGCTTAAAAAGGAAGGACAAGAGCTGACAGGATTCAAGAAAATCGATTATCTTAAATTTGACTTTCCAAAGGAGTCTGAGATGATTCCACGTGACAAATACTCTACTTTCAACAGAAAGGCTAAGGATTACAGACGTAGTTTACATCTTGAACCGAAATGGACCAAGAGATCATTCAGAGAGAATCCTAAATACTTCTAGTGAGTTTGGGAAAGTCTGTAAAATAAGTTTATGGGTAATGGAGATGTAAATAGAAACCGTGTAATGAAATAAAGAATACGAGTCAATAGGTGTAATTTTGTAGATCTAATGCCGTTGAACAAAGAGGTAGGAACGAAAACTGCTGGGTATTGAATATAGTATTGTATGGAATAGAAAAAGAGTATCTTTAGAGTACCATAGAGTTCCATTGAAGTTTTTGAGGAGTAGTTCAAGTATCGACTGATAAAATGTAGCAATCCTGAAATACATAGAACATATTAATACACTATTCATCGTCTTCGCAATCATCGATAATAAAATACATAGATATACATAATAATACACACTTCCTCGAATCAGCTTCAAGTATTAATTGTCCTCGCTCTCTCTCTTTCTCTATTTCTCTCATCCTCTTTAAAGAGACGGAAAAGAGATTGCACATGCTTACTCGTTAGGGCCTCCAATCCGGTCCCAAATGTAGTTACTTATGAAATAGTCCAGATACTTCTCGTCAACGGCCAAAACACTTGCCAGGTTCGATAACTTGTCAATCACCAAGATCTTATCTTCCTGTGACTCGGAGTCATCGCCACCTACACTTTCAATATGAACGCCTAGCTTCTTATACAAAGCAATCTTCATACTGGTGGAATTATAGTGTTCCGACACATTATTATGTAAGACATCATCTTTAGCACGACGTAGATCTTCCAGACGTTTTTGGATCTGAAGACGGTCTTGTTTTAGTTGATTAATTACACTTTGTAACTCCGTTAGTTGTTTTGCAAGAGCGATTTTCTCATTATCTAGATCCAGCATTTTGGACCGTAAAAGACGAAACACATCGTCATTTGCAGGATCACGGTCACTTTCTTGAATACCTAAACGATCATAAAGATCGGCTCCTGGCTGGTTCGCAGCCACGAGTTCTGCTTTTAGGGTGGTATTTTCATTTTGAGCATTCTCAACGTCTTTCCGGAGTTTCTCTTCAGAGATACGACGTAGATGAGCCGTTTCCTCGAGGACACTGGAGATTTCTTCAAGAGCAGCAACGTCAGGGGAGATGGTGAGGACACCTGCTGTCAATCGAATAAGATCTGCAAGAGTATCGTTGCCAGTGTTGGTGTTGGCACTTGCAGTTGACATGAGAAGTAGGTTGACACAAGGGGAGAGTTTTCGAGTTTAATTAATTAGGAAAGTGAAGACAACGGAAGTTGACGCGGAATTACGTAGAATGAAATGAGAAAGAAGAAAAAGAGTCTGTGGTAGCTGTCGTCTTAGCTGGAAATAGAAAGTGTCTTGAGATAAATTAGTAGGCGAAAAGTAAACAAAGCCTGAACAGTGAGCAGGGCGAAGTGCAAAATGCGGAGTGCGAAGTGCGAAGTGAAAGTGAGGCAATAGGGCGGCGAGGCTGCGCGACAGTGAGCCAGTGGGGCGGCGAGATAGTGAGGCAGTGAGCCAGTGGGGCAGGGTGCGAATCGAAAGTAGGCCCTCCGCAGGGCAACTCTAGGGCCGAAGAGCAGTGCGAAGTGAGCTGTGGGATGCCGCGAAAGGGCAGTAACTTCAGAGCCAGAGGCAGTAATTTCAGAGCCAGAGGCAGTAAATGCGAATAGGGCAGTGTGAAGAGGCACTAGGCGCAAGAGATGGAGGTAAGAGAAAGCTACGAGTTTGAAAAGTAAATGAGAACGAAAAGACTTGTTTTTCATAAACAAATAATATTATAAATCGATCCATCAATGACTTTAGCGTCAAAATGCTCGATGAATGTCATATGCTCTTACCTCTCTTCCCAATTGTTGCTTACCTCAGCACCTACTCCCTCACCTTTACTCACTACACACTACACCCTAGCTCTACCCTGATCACCTTAACTCACCACTACAATGAGTAAAAGACCTTATGATGGAGCAGAACTCCCAACACATCCTACGCTTCCTGTATGGGTTCTCACACCTAAAGAAGAACAAGTGATTTTCGAAAGATGGAGAAAGAAGACGTTCGAGAAGTGCGATGGCTTGATTAGAGCATACATTGAATGTTCCAACTCATACGAGAACCCATTGGAAGGTGTTAAAATGTGTGCTGAAGCAAATGCAAAATCTGTTGGTTGTGTGGCCGAATATCAGAAATTGAAATACTTGGACGAAGAACGTGATCTTATGATTGCCGATAAGAAATTGAAGAGGAGAATATATTTGGATCGATTGCAGCAGCGCCAGGCACAGGAACAGACTGAAAAGAAGTGAGTTTAGAAATATATTATTGGTTCCATTTGAAAAATGTTTGAATAAAGTTGAGTTCAGTTCAAGTGTGGTGAGATCAGACACCTCCATGGACAAAAAGACTACGTTACGTCATGTATATAGCAACGAAGAAAATAATGAAGAAATGTAGGAAGTTTGAAGATTTTGTGGAAAACTGTATGTATTGAGATATGTGAGAGTATGAGTGAAAAGCAAAAGATAAGTGGCCAAGAAGTCGAGTAGGAGTACTCTAGAGTTAGAGTGATGAAATTGGAGTAGAAGTATTGAGTTAAACGAATTATCCTCAATCCTGAAGAGAATGGCTTTAATTGCATGGATGGTAATTCCTCTTCCTCTTACTAATCACTAAATGTTAGAGACTACATTCCATGAGACAACTAAGTCACTATGCCTCCTAAGCAGTAACACACTCAATGACATCCCTGCATTCCTAGAAGGTGGTCCATTAGTATCATGAAGAACTGAATGAGTCTAATCTTTCGATTTTGGCGTGATCCCCTTCAATAAGAGATACCACTCAATCAATACAACATAAGCCGCTGATGTTCAACAAAGACGACTCCAGAAATACAACATAAGCCGCTGATGTTCGAGACAAAGACACCGGTGCATCCTTGGTTCTCGTCTTATTGTTCTGAGCTGTTAATAAAACAGCCAACAATCTATGAACACCTTACTATAACTTATAGTAGCTACAGCTTCCCTTTGACTAATAACTATTGTGCATCTAGAACCCCATAACAGCTATGGTTCTTTATCGTCTTCTGTACTATAATTGTTTCCGAAAACTGTTTGACTGGCCATGAATAATGACCCGTGCATTGCTGCTAAATTCTGAATAGACTTGTACTGTAGAGAGATGTCTTTAATGAGTCCGTCGAACTCTTCTAAGTTTGCTTGTAGAATTGCAAATTGCTCATTCAATTCCGAGATCTGTGAAGGCATGATATGTTTTTGTGTATTTTTTGGGTTGGTAACTTCGCCTTTGTTTGCTTTTGGTAACTTTCTGTTCTTCCGTGAATAACTTCCGGTTCTCTCGTTTGTCACTCCGCTTTCTTGCTTTTTTCACTTTTTACTTTGATAACTTGGCTGGATACGAAATTTGTGTTGATTTTTTAATCAAGATATTTCTGGTTTTCTTTTTCGGGTGATTGATCCGTTGATCCTAATGAGTGTTGTTGTTATGCATGAATTATATGCAGTCCGCACAATGAGGATGCACTTTTATCAGATCCATCCAATTCAACATTACATTTGAAGCAAAGATTAGGAACCTTGGAAAAGCTTAATTATCGTATTTATCAACCCATTATATCCTTTTAAATTTTTTTGTTTTTAGCTTTTAGAAAGTTCTGGTGCCAAGACTTCAAATCACTCTCTCCGTCACTGTTCCTAATTGTCCCGTACTCTTTATCCTAATTCACCCTGAGAAAAGACCCGTGCACCACGGATGTAATTCGGATTTCGACCGTAGACTTCCCCTTTGAATCTTCATACCCCAGATTTTCAAGTCCCAATTTGGAAAATCGTCAACTTTACATAAAAAAATCTAGCCGAATTCTCTTTTTGGTTTACTTTAATTCCCTTGGCAGAATCAGGAAGTCTTTCCGCCATCTACATTCCTTCCTGTTACACCTCAAGTCCTTCTTTCTATTAGGGGCAGCCTGAAGTTACTGGGAGTGAAAAGACGTGAAAAGTTGGTTTTAACAGTTGAAAATTGTGAAAAAAACCATTTTCGACGCGTCTTGAAATACTCAAATACTTCTTTTGACTTTGGATACCTGACTTTTCGGCGTTTAGCTCCCTCATCCCGAAGCCTTTGAAAAGTAATCAGCTTAAGATTACTCCAAACACAAAAGTCTTTGTTTGACAAATATCACTGTGATTGGAATTTTAGACCCAAAAAAATCATCCAATTAACTTTTTGAAAAAAAAAAACCACCTCTATAAACCTAATTCCTACCCTTTATAGATGAACAATGTCAGCACACAATAACCTTAGACCGGTCTCTATGCAGACAACAACGTCACAGGCAACGTCAGGTAATACAACTCGTGCTGATTACTTAGGCTCTTCACTGCCGATGCTAACGAAATACGCAAAAATCCAGCCGGCTGTGGCCATCAAGCCTAAACCAGTCGGTGGTGTAGCCACGAGCGCTAAATCTTCTTTCAATCCACAGTATGACCCTCAGGCGTCAGCATCGACGTTTTTCTCTGATGACCAGGCGGGTAATATCAACGTTCTGAGGAAATGGGTTCTTCCAGCTAGGCCACGCCCTGGACGAAAACCTGTGGCCAACACGCCGCCAGCAACTGGAGCAGCAACGGCGACAACGGCGACAACAACAATTGCAACTGGAGCAGCGAGCCCTGTGATTGAAGAGAGCCGTGGGTTAGCGAAAAAACGGTTCAAATGCACAAAACCGCCAACTCCTGCCGATTCAAACTCTCTGCCCCCTCCTTATAGTGCAGGCTCACCGGGAGGAGCAGCGGCAACGATTACGGCAGCATGTAAAACGGCAGGAACGTTGACAAATGCTGGAGGACCCATTGGAACGTCTGTTTCTGGAAAATCTGGAACCTCTAAAACCTCTGGAAGTACTAAACCTTTAACAACAGCATTGAATGGTGCTGGTGTTGTCGCTAATTCGGCTGTCACTACTCTGGCTGTAAGTGGCGAGGATATGACTCGTACAGCCTCAGGAACTGGCCCCATAGTCAATACACCCTCCAAGCAAGTGGTGGCATTACAAGAAGCATATTTGGCCAAATTAAAGGAGCAGGAACTCATAAACAATTATATCGATACGCTTCTGAATCAAATTAATGAACTACGCTTCGTGCAAAGCGGGATGATTACCGCAGATGCCTTAAGCTCAATTAACGACGTGAAAAAAACGGCACCAACTCTGCAGACACCGGATCAATTGGACCATATTAACAACGTTCGTGATTTGGAAAAATTCCTCGCACATCTGACCACTCAGGCTAATATCATTCATAGTGTTACTAAAAAGTATATAGATGAAGGTAGCGCCGCACGCAACCCCATCCAACTGCAGATAGAACATTATTTGCGTCTTAGACAAAGAAGCAGAGATAAATCATGTGCCAGTGCTACTAATTTACGACTCGATGCGGTTTCTTTAAACGCTGGTTTTGATTCTTCAAGTCGAAGGAGGATGGGCCCCTTGACCACCACTAGACTGAGCCCAGAAATCCTTACCACGGCAACATCACGTTCGGATCCAATTGTCCTATCTTCTACATTCACGCCTAGTCTTCTTCGACCACTAGATATTGATTTGTTTGACCAGGAAGATGATATCATTGGTGTAGAGCCATTGGAGGGGGAGTTTTTCGAGAAATTGAAGAATTCCGACGATCCAGAATTGGAGTTTGCACCCATCTTGAAACAGGCTTCTACACAGGGCCGGAAAAGACTTGGCTGTGGGTTTTGTAGTGGAGAAACACCATGTTTATGTTTTGAAGCAGATAATATTTTCGGAGATAAGTAAAATGAATAATGAGTGAAATGAAGTTATTAATTAGTTGATGTTGTAGAGCCTTTTGAAATTAAATTATATCGTTTCGTACCCTTTTTTGTTTAATTATGCATCTAATTTTAATTATTTTAATTATCTTGTTTTATTACTCTTTTCGTTGTGCAAAAAAAAACGACAACTGCAGGGTTCGAACCTGCGCGGGCAAAGCCCAAAAGATTTCAAGTCTTTCTCCTTAACCACTCGGACAAGTTGCCATTTTATCCTGAATTTAATTCTATTAATGAATAGTTATGAGATATTTAGAATGGCACATAATTGTTTTAAAATTGGCAAAACATCCTCGAAATATTATTTCCTGTTCTTTAAAATATATACATGACCTTATCGTGTTTACTTTAGAAGCTTTTCAATTTAAAAATTTGATTAGAGTTACGGTAAAGGTTACAAGTTTGTACGAATACCTACAGAGGTCAGAAAATTACACAATGATGTGAGAAGTTGAAAAATAGATAATTGAGAAAATAAAAATTCAAACAAAAAAAGAAAGAAAAGCAAACTTAAAAAAAAGTATTTATTGAACAAAATCTTACACACTATAAATATCTTAATGTATATTGACTAAATTACCAGAAAAAGAAGTAGGTACCAATAGTGGCAGTTGCAGCCAAAACAGCATAACCAGTTCTGTAGACACCAGGAATGGTCAATTCTTTACCAAAATCCCAAATAAGATGTCTGACACCGTTAGCAGCATGGAAGACAAATGGGTAAGCCATAGCGGCCTTTCCAAGAAGCTTAACAGCGACAGGAAGAGCAGCGACAGTAGAGACAATGGCAGCAGAGTCAAATGGAATGTTAAGAAGAGAAGTAGCAGCGTAAGAGACAGTAAGGGCGTAAAATGCACCACCCATTGCAACACCGGTGATTCTGTGCACGGAAGACAAGTACCAAGTAAGTTGAGGTTGGTAAATAGTCAAGTGAGGCGAAACAGGACGCTTTAAACGCTGAGCGTTAAGAAGAGCCTGCTCCTCTTCGTGCAGGGCCTTAACGGTAGAAGTTGATCTACAGCCCAAAAGGGAAGCTTGTCTAAGGGGAAGACGAGTAAGAGCTGTTGTTAGTAAAGGAGCCGGAGTAGATGAGAGTTTTTTTCATGAGTTTTCAATAAGTTTGTTTAATTGACTTGTTTGTGAATCGTTCATTCTACTGAATCTTTTTTTGCCTTTTTTTAGTTACATTTCGTCTGTTTCCTGTCAATTCAATTCCTTCTTTGGATTCCATCTTAACGAAGCCTTTTTCGAATTTTTTCGAACGTGTGTGGAATTATGAACGACAAGAAAACGCCTACTAATTTCATCATTCGTTTTTGGAGTATTCATGGCTTGATAGGGTCTTGAAGGGGGGTTCTGGGTATCCCCGGAAGAAATAGGAAAGATGGGCTGAGAGCAGAGGGAAATAAGGAGAACACGAAGAAAAACCACTTTACTTTTCAAATGAATTGAACAGATTTATCAAGAAATCTCGTTTTTATAATTTTTAATCGGATTGTGGCATATTGACAGACTTTCACCTTTAGGCAACAAACATAAGAGAAAACCCCGAAAAACGGCCGGATCTCCGCCGCGAAAATTTCACATACGTCTAAGTCCAACACGGGAAATCATTTTTGCACTAATTTGTATTGAAAACGGACCGCTGGCAAAGGAATACGTTGTGCTAACAGTGAGTGGTGGAGCCAATGAGGGAGGGTGTATTTGAAAACCCGGGGAAATGTCATGTGACCGGATGGGAAAATGTGGGTGAGATTCCGGAACAACATTCGATTAAAGAAATTTTTTTTTTAAAAATAAATTCCTATTTAATGAGTCTTGCTAGATTTGAAACTCTGTAGTTTCTTTTAGATTTTTATTTGATTTAATTTGGCTAGAAATTGAGTAAATGCCACTTTCAGCGCCCGACCTAAATTCATCAATTCACAATAATAACAATCTGAATTAGGCACAGAATACATTTTAAGAAATTTTTTCACAACTGAATCAAGCAATAAAAAAGAACGTGTTAAATTCTACCATTCAAGTTGATCCAGAGAAATGATCTGCTTCAGAGTTGTATTGGAAACTTTGAAAGGGATCTAGACTCTTTATTAAGAGCCAATTAAGAATCACAGACTATTGAAGTATAACAAAAAACACTGGAAAAATTCTTTATAACTCCGTCAGATTCTTTTCTCGACCGGCGCTCTCCTTTGATTGATACGTGTTTTAAAGGTATCCTGATGATGTCTCAATACTTAATTATGATAGAATAATTATTCTCGGAATTGCCGAGAAACTTCAAAAATAAGATTTTATCCTATAAAATAGAATATTCTCTGTTACGAACAATTGCCTACTGGTTTCTATAAGATCTCATCTCGGAGGTACTGGTGTTTTGTCTCCTCATTCCATCTTATAAGTATGCTGGTGCATATGCTATCCTTAGGCATACATTGCACTCAAACACAAGATCTGGACCATACATAGACTTAAACAGTCGACATCATTATAAGATTTATAACCGTTTACCCAATCGGAATACCTTCGTAAAATTTACGAGCTTTTTACGAACCTTAATTGTACATTAGTTCAGCTCCGTGGCCTCATCGGGTCAGTTCTTCTCATTAACTCTTGGAACAATAGCAACGAAAAGCAAAAGAAGAAGAGAGACTAATATTTTTTCCGATTTCGTAACTGAAAGGATCCCCCATAACCACATATCTACCTTGTTTTCCTATCATGCATCCGGGTGGCACAGTCCAACCCGCATCTCCCTCAGAACTAGGCTCACAACGAAGGCAAGAGGCCGGAGTTCAACCAATTGATTCAATAAGTCAGGCTAAATTGTCAACATCCGGGAAGTCACAAAGTGGGCTTCAAACGGAGCTTCAAACGGGACAGCATACTACATTGCCCCAACAGGAAGTCGTCCCACAGGCTAACATCGAGTCTGGAACGCTGTCTCCTCCACTGGAAAGACTAGAGAATTCTACAGATCTTCAATTCAAGAAGAAAGATTATCAACGTTCGCGTACACTTTCCTTCCAGTCGGTCTTATCGTCTGCGTCATTGAAGTCTCTAAAACATCAATATACCACACCAAAGCCAGCTTTGGAACGTAACGCTTCTAATCTACTGCAGCACGGCATCAAAAATTTTCAATCTTACATACAAGCGCCTGTTTTGCTGCTGGTTACGAGCGCGCGCCGTGATGATGACATTGTAATTGGCCAAAGACTCCCCTTTGACGTAAATTCTTCTACGGGACCCGAAACCGCTACATCAACGCATAATGCACCACAAACTCAACGCTCGAACGCTTACGACACTGAGGATTCATCGCAAGCACCAGACACTGCAAGTAGTAATTCTGACGATATTTACAAAGAAGAAACAACGTTGCAACAACAAAAATTAACCCTCAATGCATTGAAGAAATTGTCGCTTTCACTCGCGCCAATTATACATACGGAGGACGAGGATGAAGGCATTATGAGTCGTGGTGGAAGTAGCCTGCAAATTAGTAGCAGGCCGCTTAATTCACGAACACTGGCTACTAACCTTACTGCACGTGTAGTAGCTCAAAACCAACATGTAAATCTGCAGCTTCATCCTTCTAACGTTACTCATAAAAGGACAGCCAAGGGCTCAAAACCATATCTACCTGCAGAGGTGGATCTCTCACAGTTTTCAAGCCTTACGCGGCAGACCCGAGTGACTCCTTCAGAAGAGAATCCTCCTGTATTGGAGAAATTGGACGCGAAGCCGATTCAGAATGTGGATGTAGAGAGCGAGCCGGTTAAAAGCACAGCGCTTGATTCAGCTAGTAATATCCCTGTCAAAGATGTTAAGAGCCCCGACTCGATTGTGGCTCCAAATACTTTTAAGGTTGCAGAAGGTACAAAACCTGCACAATCCGCGGAAAACACGAGGACAAGCAGTTCTAACCATCATAATATCAACCCTTCTAGCCATTCTCACAATATGCATGATCATAAAGATAGACCAGATTTGAGAATAGATCTATCTAAGCTTCCTAACCATGCAGAAACTTTAAGTGCCATGCATGCAGCACACCCGAACTCACAGTCGTCAGGATACCCAGCGATCGGAGCACGTAACCCACTGACAGACTTGTATGTCGGAAGAGGCAACAGCGACGCAGGAAAAACAGTTCCACAACAGGCTCAAAACCGTGTTCTCCCATTGAAGAAGCTTCAACAGATAAATGGGTTCCGTAGTCCAATGTATATACCTGCAGTCCTTCGAAAAACAGAGACGGCTGCAGATGATGACGATGATAAGGACGTGTCACGCGAGAATTTTTTTATACCTGATGGCGCTGGTATTAGTTCTGGTGGGTTTAATGCAGGGGTGGGTTCAAAATTGACACCTTCAGCAACAACGCCACTTTCTGCATCCATGTCTGTCTCTAGTACGGGTCTGGTAAGAAGCACGGATCTGGTTTCTGGAGGGAATATGCAGAACGGTGGTTTAGGTGCTGACTCTACAGAAGAATATGGGCTTAAAACGCAACAATTCAAAACTTCTTACTCGCAGACAGGGCCGTATTCTTTACATCCTACATCATCTAATTCAAGAAGTCGTCTCAACTCAAATGGAGCCATGAATTCTAACCCAAAATTAAACTACGCGCAATATCATCTGCATATCATCAATGCACCGCCAACAAGACATCACTGGTTACGAGACGAAAGCGTAGTTGAATGTGGAATTGCAAGTTGTAAGAAGAAATTCAATTTTTTTGAGCGGCGCCATCACTGCAGGAAATGCGGCGGTATTTTTTGTAAAGAACATACGCTGAATTTTTTGTATATAAATCATTTAGCACAATTCACGTTAGGTGGTAGGGGCACTTTGTCGAGAGTATGCATGAATTGTGTATTAGAGTATCGACAACTTGCGTCTAAAGCTGCAAGTGGTGTACACAATGGACAGAATGGCATTAATAAGGGTGCTGGTGCTGGTGCTCATAACAGTAATGCAATCGGAACCAGCGCTCATAACAATAATTCTATAAACAATGGAAATGGAGCGCAGACTGCGGGTAAAGATATGTTTAACATGGCAAGCCCTGCAGATGAGTCTCAAAAGGACACCTTGGTTGGATCTGTTCCAGCCAACTGGAGCTGGTCTTCTTTTTAATAATAACGTACAAACGGAGGAGTTGAATTTTGTGGGAGAAGGTATTTATTTGTATATTCAAGAGAATTTAATTAAGTATGAGGAAAGATTTTCTAGTTTTCCAAAATTTCAAAATTTCAAAACTTGATAGAATTAGACCTAGCGGAAGGTGATTACCAAAGAGAGCAAGATATAGGATACCTTTTTTTCCTTTCAATAAGGTTGTCAGTACTTTGAACCGGTTTTGTCGATTTTTTTGGCATTCATTGCGCTTGTGACTTGTTTTTCAAACAAGAAGGAATTGGGAAACGAGAATCAGGAATAGGTAATAATTGTTCAATTCAAAATGAAAACTCGGTTATTCGATCAATCAAAAATTTGTAACGATTCAGTAACAGCGCTAAATTACCTAAGAAATATTAAAACAAACATATTAAATTAAATCCTACTCATAACTAAAATTCATAACTAAAAGGCATAACTGACACTCATAACTGACACTCATAACTGATACTCATAACCACTACACTAACACCTGATTTTTGCGGAAAACCCGCGCAAGTCGCTCGTTTCCAACCATTACATTACCCAAAGTGTTTCTTCCCTTTTCCTTGAAGTGCTCAATCATTTGCACCTTGTATCCGGTTATGGATACGTACATGAATAGACTGGTAATGAGAATTAAAATTGGAATCCAGAAGAAGAGAAGCATCTTATCGTTCCGTACAGTTTTGCGTGGGCGATTAATATACGAGAGTGCCAAATCTTCCGAAGAATCAGATGCAATACCTGCATCTTCGTCAATGGCAGATTTTCCAATTGTGGAAGAAACGTCAACTGCGGATGATTTGGTTCCTTGATCATTGCCATCCTCCACATTGTGATGGTTGAGTGCCCTTTCCATTTCCAGCTTTGGTCTCATGACCCCATCATCAAATGGGAAAAGATCATCATATGAAGGCAAATTGGTGCTTTCATCTGGGCTCAATGCAAAGACTGCACGCTTCATCTTGGACCAAAGCCCGTTACGGGCGTGGAGAGAAGCATCGTCATCTGTCTCATGCATCAGTGTCAGAGCTTCGTTTGCTTGATGGTCTTCAACGTCCGCACATTCGTCGCTTTCTTCTTCTTCATAATCGTAATCCAAATAATCTGATTCGTCCTCGTTGTCATCGGATTCAAGTTCAGAATCGGCAAAATCATCAGAGTCATTTCCGAAGGAGGTGGGCGAGACTAGAGTAGCTGAGCTCATAACTCTTGACCCGCTTCTTTTGGAATCAGCTGCAAGAGATGCAGAAATAGCGCTCGTAGCAGAGTCCATTGGCTCATAACGTTCCTCACTTACAGATTCAGTGATCATTCTGGACACGTGACGACCGTAGCTATTCATATTAATGGAATTCAATGAATCAAGACTAAGAGAGCGATTGAGCGGTTCGTCAGATGCAGATAATCTCCGAATGGAGTTCCCAGAGGGAGTACGGTTATGTGCCTTGGAGAATGAAGCTGACATATCTTCTCCTGCAGGAATCGAATTAGATACATGTAAGGACTGCATAGATGTACCAGTGCTCAAACTATCATTTCGAAGATTCGTAATCTTTGCATTTGCAGCTGCAGCAGTAGAACCACGAGCTTCTAATCTTTCAAAAATATCTAACACATTCAAATCACAGTAGTCCTGCACATGCTTATCATTTGATAAACGTAAATTCCAATTTGGCCTGTAAGCAAGCAAAAGCTCCATTAATGAACGATAACCACAAACCAGAGCCATGAAGAATGGTGTTAGGCCCTGGTCATCCTGCACATCAATCTTTGTACCATGACTTATTAAAAATGCAATCAATTTGGTATAATTCTTGAGTGCAGCAAGATGAAGAAGCGTTTGGCCCTGCGTATTGGCCAAGTTCCAATTGGGAATTATGATTGGACAATTAGGTAAATCCACAAGTGATAAGAAATTGATGAGAATTTCTTGAGTTGATAAGTTAGATCTGGTTAAGTTCTGTACAGCCCGATGAGCGTTATCATACCAAATTTGGTGAGTTGACGACCTACCACCGGAACCATTAGCGCCTGAAGAGCCGTTGGCACCAGAGGAAGCAGAATAGGAAGAATTCTTCGAATATTCACTCCCTTCAATTGTTTCGGTGGTCAGGCCCGCACCATCCTCTACCTTTTCAGTTCCCACAATTCTCTTTGCAATGTTCTTAGCATCTTCCAATTTTCCATTCATCTTTAATCCAACGATTTGAAGTGCCAACTCTATTAATTGCCGATCTGTATCATCAGTATAAGTGAAAACCATGTGCAGTCCATGAGATAAAGGTTCAGTTGTAGAAGCTTCATTTTCAAAACTTACAAGAACTTGACCAGGATGAGCGCATGGCGGCAAATACGTAACGATTGTAGATTCGGACCAACAATGAGTTGCTAGCGCGTTCTTGGCGCCGAACTTGACAATGAGCCCCGGTCTGAAATTATACCCGAGAAGCGTCACTTCTATACCTCCTCTGCATGGCCCCAGTGCGGGAATAATCTTTTGAATGCAAGGAGCTGTCAGGTCGACAGAAGAGGTTTGAGTAGGTAGTTGCGTTTGGGGCACGGTTGTAGGTGCCCTAGACGCATGCACAGCAGATAACTGGTTTGCTCCGATGTGCAGATAACTGCTGCTTTTGGAAAGTCCCCCATTAAAAGCAGCTGCAGTATGCACAGAAGCGTTGGTATCGGAGTTGCTTACAGGCAGGAACCCTGTACTATTATACGAATCATCATAACTCAATTTCTTTCTTTTAAGTCCACGAGTTGCAGAGTCTGATGTCAGATCATCGATCGAGTTCGGAGATAAGGGATGTAGATTGGTTAGATCCGACGGATCCATTGTACTGTCCAAGCCACTAACATTTCCACCACTGCCACATAAAGCGCCAGAACCAGACCCGGAGCCGCTTAAACCAGAAGAACCTGATGCAGATTGGTTAGGAGCCCCAAATCCGGAAATGCTCTCATTTCTGGTCCCTGTCATACTGCCACGTCCAAGCGGCTTGGAATTTGAGCCCTGTGTTGCCAAAGTTTTTCTAACCCCTGCAGAAGGAGTCTTTTTCCTGTCCATAATCATTATTGGTCCAGAAAAACCCTTAGCAACAACATTGCCCATATAGTCGCGTACCACAATCAAAAGTTTGAAGCCATCACTCTCCTTATGATGTCTACAGTAACATATGATACGCGCCGACATATTAAGGACCTTCAGTTGACCTGCAGGCAACCCTGTTGGAGGAGGGAAGCTAACAATTTCTTTACAGTTATAAATGATTGCCTTTTTTTGCATTTGGTCATTGTCCCATGGGTTTATACCTGATTGGGCCATGCCGCCAGAGATATCGTCGTTCAGCTCCAATTTCATTGGTGGAGAAGGTTTGGAGCCCTGAATGAGTTCCAGCTCAGAGTTATGAGCGTCAATAATTTTCAGACGCAGAGCACGTTTCTGCTCTCTCTTGATACACCTCGGACACACAATACACGACTGCTTCAAATCTGACGTCATTACATAAGTATCCATGAACAACATTGTCTTTTTGAGACTATCTGGTAAATTAGCGACGGGTTCTGCAAGACAGAACTTATTTTTGGAAATGAGATCTTGAGGAACATGGAAAAGAAGTTCGCTTGGTGCAGGACTGAACTTGAATTTAAGTTTGATTTGTGTTTCTACACGTGAATGCAGGGGAACGTCAAGGACTTCTAATCCATACTTCATGTTAGCCATTTTTTCTGGCAGAAAGTCCAAAACTTCCTTTGCGTCCTGCACATCGATACTCTTTGGGCAAGGGTTCATATTTGGAATCCCAAATTTGACCTTTGCGAGCTCTTTACGTGTCTCCTCGTGTTCATCCAAAAGCGCCAGCGCCAGCGGCAGGGGCAGCGTGGCCATTGAAAGAAGACCCAGAGCTTCTAACTTCATCATTGGATTATGTACAGAATATCCCGCCGAAGCAGCTAAACTGTTGGTACTAGTCGCCCTGGTGATCACCGTTTCGCTAGGGCTACCACTTTCCAGAATTGCCAAATCGGGTTGGTGTGTATAAAGATAATCAGTATCATCGAATCGAAAAAATGGATCTTCTTCCGTTAAGTGTTTTACAGCCAGGGCTTCAAAAGTTGCATCTTCGCCAGTGCCCATGTGCAGAAAGTCATCTGTCATAAGGTCAGAATCGCCCAATTCAGATTTCACATTTGGAAAAATATCATTTAGATGATGATTATGAGTATTGTGATGCAGCAGAAGCAGCTGTGCATCACCAGTGCCCATAACACCTGCTACTGTACAATTATCACATTGTGTATAACCACCGCCGGGGCCACAAACCTTGCAGTTAGCCGAAGGGCTTGCAGCTGCAGATTCCATGACTCTAGGGTCGAGAAATTCAATTAGAAGATCTTGCTCGTTTGTGATTGGCTGATCTAAAGCCATTTTGATTGATTTTGGGAATGTGTGTATGCGTCAAGACTCAATTATACGAGCCGTTGTATGAAGGAGAAAGTTGCCCAATTGGGATAATTGTTCCCAAATCTAAATAAAAATAAGAACAAGAAGGAAGATTTGGATGCTTAGTAGCGAATAGCTGTTTGGTTCCTGGAGGGATGTTGTCACCTATCTTGGTGAAGATTATGTATACCTGTTGAATAGATAATACCAAAAGAAAATCAAAGAAGTTAAATATAGAGAAGCTTGAAGACTTGCCTTTTCTTTCTTTGAAAATTGGTTTCTCGCGTTTTTAACCTGATCAGGATATCCCTGAAAAGCTTCTTTGCAGCTCCTGATTCAGTGTCAAAATAATGGGGTTTTCGGAGTGAAAAATCACCGAAAATAGTATGAGAAAACGCGGGGAGTCGACAAGTAGCAATTTTTCAGGCTATTGCGAGTTAGTTTTGAGCGTTTTAGGGCTGCTTTTCGTGTTCAGTTTTGTACGCCCTATAACCTAATCAAAAGTGGGAATTTTGCGCCGAAAAAAAGTCAAGTATATTCTTTGGACCTGGAAATTATCAACACACTAATATTAGGGTTGGTTTAGTACGTGTTGAAGGCGTCGGAGGAGGAATTATGATGGTCCGATTAGTTGGGGTGAGGTATTCTTTTGGAGGGGAAATGATATCCTGCAGATAAGAATTTTGGGGACCTGTTTTTGTTTTAAGCAAGACCACTATGTGCAGGTCCCAGTTCAAACTCTTGTGATGAAATAGAAGATTTAATCAGATGGTTTTGAGAAAATGTGATTATTATATAGTTTTATTGTTATGATTGAGTGGAGTGCGAGGCTCAATTATTTAATTTTATATTAATAGTTACAACGCAGAGAACGCCACCTGATGATACGAGTATGGGTATAGAAGAGATAAAAGTGTTTTTTTTTAAGAAAAGATACGTACAGTCTTTTTTATCGTCTTCATTTAAAATATTCGATAGTTAGTTTTGGGCTTGTTCATGTTCCGATAGAGAATACGGAGGTTGTAAGTAGACTCAACGTCAGAGTCACACTTTACTCACAACTCTGTGGTGCTAATAATTTAAAATTTCCCGATACTGAGCGGTGTATTATTCAAAACTCATCTACAAGAGTTGGACTAGTTATAACCACAGACAATTGAGTTACAAGCTCATTAGCAGACACATAATAAACCTAATTAATTGACCATTACGCTAACATTCGAGTCAAAAAAAGTAAAGCACGTAATTAGAAATTTTGCATTTTACATTTTGTTGGCAAAACAGATCCGCGGCTCTAATTCAAGACTTGCATTGATAATTGGATACACCTCGGTAAGAAAATCTGCCATGCAGAAATCTTCACATCAAAGCAAAAAGTATATCAATGAAATCAGAAAATATTTCTGTGGGATATTTCTTCTACCGAACAACAGAACTCCAAAATGCACTGATAAATTGTAACATTACTAATTTTCAATGACTCGCTTCAACTATACTTCCAATAGAAAATCGGACAAAATTAAACTCCGGAATGATTGTAAAATTCTAGAAACGTAATCACGGCCGCCTGCATCGATCATATCGGTCTTTTGTCATCTACAGATCATGTCTCAGTACTTTTGGGCTACTCAACAACATATTCCCAATTGGGTAAAATGCCTCATGGCAGATGAAAGAAACCCTTGGGCGGCAGAAGAAGACGAAAGAAACCCTACAGAAATTAATCTTAATTAAATTCAAATCCGTAAGTACATGTACACGTGTTCTTTTTCAACTCTTCACTAAGATCATTTGTCATCCGATTCTATGACATGAAAAAAGAACAGAAATTTGACATCTTATGGATCGGCGTAATTCGTAAATCCGAATTGACTCTGAGTCATCAATGATCATCGTTTCGATTTTAATAGCTTCAGGGTCTTTTACTAATCTACTTCTTCTCCAATGCATCACATTGAATCCAAAAGAAGCAAACCCCATCTAAAGAATATTGGAATTTTATATGATATGAAATGAATAAATTTTTTTTTGATTTCTTTAATTGATTATCTCAACATGACTCAAATTATAAGAGAGTCATATGACTCATCACGTGATCACCAAGTTCCTACTCTCTCCATCTCAGGATTTACAAACAGCCGTATATACCCTCCCCCAAATATCGAAACATAAAAACTCCTTTCAATGCCAAGAAACACTCTTTACGTGACTGGCTTCACGCGAGAGACCAAGGCTGCTGATTTGGCGCCTGATTTCGAAAAGTATGTTCCCTTTTAGGGGACGGAGAAGTGGTGAGCAAGGGCTTCTGTGCGAGGTTGTAGAGCACAGACATGAAAAATTGACTTAATGGTATTTAACCCTTCGGGTAATTTGCCTTGTTGTTGATTTTTTGTTGGTATACAAACCGATTTTTCGGTATCGTGACCAGTACATTGATTTCCTAGTCAGTACATTGGGTTGCTAACCAGAACATTGGTATCGCGTCCCATGAGTTGGAATCATAACAAATACATTGGTATTGTAACCAAAAGACTGGTATGATGACCATGATCTTGGTATCATTTTTGTATTGGAAACATTACATTGGTAGTGCCTCGGAATCAGAGCCATCGAGTTCCCTCCCAAATTGGTTCATCGCAACTAGTCTGCCTATCATCCTAGTCACTCCTACCAATATCATGTGAGGCAAAATCCTGAGTCCTGGGATTCTCCATCCATTGCACCAGCAGACCTCCTTATCCCTTTTCCGTCCCATAAACCGTCGTTTCTCTCTTTCAAACTAAATCCTTCTATCTCCTTTATAATTAGTTGAAGATGTTCAAAGATTCCAATTTTTTTTTGTTTTTTGTGCTTTGAAGTTTGTCTGCATGGTGTCTCCGATTCCTCATTACTGTGATTTTTAGTAAATTTCGCTCAATTTCCTCGTATTTTCATTCATTTTTTATTCCCTTCACTCATTTTCTATATGGGGCTTAATGACGTAAAATGAAATATTCAAAACTTGCTCTTCTACTCTTTTTCATAGTTTGAAAGCTGAGACGACACCACTTCCCATCCTATACTAACATACAGATTTGGAGAATTGGTGAGACTCGATATTCCACCTCCAAGAACCGATGACGGTCAAAAATACGCTTTCGTAGAATACAAAAACCCTGAAGACTGTGAAAAAGCTCTTGAACTTGATGGAAAAGCACTCCCTTTCGCCATTAAGGAAGGCTTAACCGTTCAAGTGGCTAGATCAGACCCATTTCTGAGACGTACTCGCGGAAGACCTCCATACCGTGGTGGTTTTGAGCGTGGTGGTCGTGGGGACGGTTATGGTGGTCGTAACGGTAGTTACGGATACCCTGCACCAGGCGGATATGGAAGTCGTGGTAGAGGTCCTTATGGGTACGGTTATGAACCCCGTGGAGGTTACCTGCATGGATACGCTCCATATGGAGGAAGATCCGGCGGTAGAGATCATGGTTATGGTCCCTATGGCGCACCTCCTGGTGGTTACATGGGCGGTCCAATGCCATATCCTAGAGACTATGATAGCTATGGTTACAGAGGTTATGATGACTATAGGGATTCAGGACGTGGTTACGAGCCTCGTGACAGGTATCACGACCGTGAAAGAGGCGACAGAGACAGAGGTGATAGAGAAAGGGGCGACAGAGAAAGAGGTGACAGAAGCGACAGAGATAGAAGCACTCGCAGACGCCCCAGCGATAGACCAGAATCTTCCAACAGCGGAGAACCTGGTTCTGAAGCTCCACACCCAAGCTCTAGTGAAGGCGGTAACAATGAGCCCGCAGAATATGACAGAGGCCGTTATCCACGCGCTGACTCTCCTCGTGAGAAGAACAGATCCAGATCCCCAAGTAGATAAGAGAAATAGAAACAATTTGAGACTTCTAGTACCTTCGAATTGAATGTAGATTTATGTTATTTGTAAGAGTTAATGGAGAATGAGGAGATGCCCATGATGATTCAATATTCTATATTCTCTTTGGCGTTCATTAAGTTGACTCACTTTATTACCTAAAGCACTATTCATCACTACTATGTGTATGGACCAATATCCATTTAAACCATATGTGCTCAACTGCGAGTAAGAGTGAGATTCTATCCACTTAAATATTCGAAAGCAGTATGAAGTTTTGTTATTACAGCTTATGAGATAAGCATTATGGTGTCAATATGCAACTCTAACAAAATAGCCGCTCATTTACGAGATCACTGCAGATAAGTAAGGTCCTCTGCAGCTGTCGACACCTTAATTTCTAACTTCCACCCACCTGTCAATTCCATCAATCCTACAACAATTTGGAAGGAATAATTACTAAATTTGAAATGAACTATATAAATAGTTTTCTAATAAATCATATAATGCACGTGCTCACATCACAGCGGCACCAAAAAACAGCCCTGGACCTTGAACAGGAAGAGAATTAAACACAGACATTCGATTTGTTACTCCAGTATGTTGACGCTTCGCCATACGTACATTCGCTTCTCGAAGAGCCAATAAGATCGTGGTGATCACCAAAGAATCAGTATCTACAGCATAGGTAGTAAGTGGACTCACAGAACGATATTCTTCTGGGTTTTGGTAAACCTCTACTTTACCCACTTCGGAAAATTTCTTAGGAAGAAATGGGGCGTGATCTTGGTAAACGAATGAATCTACAAATCTTGAAAAAGGTGGAGAATCGTTTGGAATGAACAATTGGCCACTGGAACGAATATAACTCTCTCCATCTACAACGATCGGGTTATCTGATCTGGGTACAGGATCAATTAATTCATCAAAATTGGACAATGAAATAGGATCATTTGCATTATCATTGGAAGAATCATAAGAGTTATCATGAGAAGGAACACTTGACCGTCTAGAACTACTAGTGGCACGTGAACGCATCGTATCCGTCCTAATGTTCCCAGTGGAGCTATGACGAGAACGAGAGAAGAAATCCGGGCGGTGTTCACGTTCAATTAAGTCATCAGCTAATGAAGCCTGCAGGTCGTCTAAAACAAAAAGTTTAAGTTCAGGGTTATATGCAATGACATACGCCAACAGAAGCAGGGTTCCTAACACGCGGAAACGAGTACTCTTATAGTTGAAATCTGTGAATGGCCGGTTATTGTTTTGAAACGCGTACACTTTAAATGGAGCCTCGCCTGCGGGGCTGAATTGAAACATATACCGTTTATAAGGCTGGAACATCTTTGAATGAACCTCACAGAAATTATACGTTTCAAAATGCTCATCGTTTTCTGTTCCCAGCACTGCAGACGGTTTTTCGGGGACTTCCTTGTATTTTCGAAATACCATAAATGGAATTTTCCGCCGAAATGATGACATGTACGGCACTGAAACTTTGAACACGGGCATTCCTTGACCTTTAATTTTATAATCTACAGGGATTATATGTTGGCGGCGATCTACAACAGTATTACTTGAAGCAGAAAGAGCTAATGATTCAGAGGAGGCGCCAGTGACACGAGAGATATTACATTTATCGTCGTAGACAATGACGGAGTTTTTTCGCTTCTGAAGCTTATTCTTACTCAGTCGAAGCTCTTTGAATAGAGCATATGATTCTGCGCTTGGGAATACGTATGTAGTACTTTTGATGAATTCTGAAACTACAATTAATGATCTTTTGGCATTGTAACAAGTCATGCGTCTGCGCATTATGTAGTCACGATCATTTTCTCTTGAAGCGATCGTTTTTTCGTCATCGTCCAGAGGATCGGTTTCAGTTTCTAGATGTGTTTCATTTGATTGGCTGTTTAAGGGTGACCTATCCGACGCCGAACCGGAGTTAGAGCCCGAGCCGGAATTTGAACCTAGGTTAGAACTTGAAGCAGTACCAGGGCTCACAACATCGATATGATATCTATTCCCTACGTTCCGTGTATGGTGTCCATTTCTAGGATTATGTAAAGGATCGATTCGTTCGTCAAGTGCGTTTCTTGCAGCCAATTCAGCCTCTACCTGATTCTGCTCTATACGAAGTCTTCGAAGCAAAAAAGGAAGGTAAGCTGTATAATTATCTTGATAAGACTCTTGAAGTTCAAAATGTTGAGGTTCAGTTAATGCTAGAGTATCGGATTCAGAAAGTGCAAGCGAGCGAACAGACGTTAAATCCGATAAACTCGTATTATTATCATCATGATTTCGACCAATCAAAGCCGATGTTCTCCCCGATGACTGGCCCAAAGAAGTCGAAGCTATTTCATGTTGTTCACCAGAGTATAGAAGATTGGTCTCGATATTTGCTGGAAGACTATGTCTGCGTCCTTCGTGACCTTTCTGCAGGCTCCGGTCTAACGAACTAGACATTGATTTGTCAATCTTCTGAAATAGCTTTTTCATTGCGGCGAATGAAATGATGAGGAGATGCGAAAGAAATGTGATTTATAGGTAAGATGGGTTTGATGCGGCTGATACGGAGTCTCGCGATAAGAGAGATTTGAGATACTTCGAGACAGGATCATGTGGAGAAGCACAAAAATAATGAATACAGGAGCAAATTAGGGGAATATTTTCTAGTTAGTGGATTTTTTAAAAAAATTTGGTTTTGATTTTGATTTATTTTAAATTCGGCTCATTTTGGATGGTTTTGGTTGGAGTTGGCTGGGTTAATTGGCTGAGTTAACTGACTGTAGTAAGTGAGAATTCTAAATCCGAACCAAGAAAATGCTTTTTTACAAGTACATGAGTAATTTTGCTTCTAATTTAGTCTTTCATTATATAGAATAGACTATAAATGATTTGTCAAATGATTTCAGATTTGCAGTTTAGTGATCATTTGTATCCTTTCCCGCCGATACACAAAAGAATCAATACTTCATCAAAAAATACTTTAAAAACTCAATTTTTCAATTGGAATTAGAATGATTACAAGAGATCAATTTCATGAAAAAATATAATCAATAATATCATGTTTCATGTTTTAAATTCATTTCCTATTTTGGATTACCCCACATTCCGCGCACCGTTAGGCCCTGATCCAGCCACCTACTGCTCTTCCTCTTTAGCTCTAATTAAACAACAAGATGCCGGAATTGCGTCGTTCTTCAAGAAGAATTGCTGCTTCTACTGCTGTTGAAGAACCTCCAGCGAAAAAAACCAAAGTTGACTCAAAGAAGAAGGAGCCAAAGTCAAAAGAGGTTGAACCTAGCAATTCAGTGGAAGAATCTGCCCTGGACACTCAACCTTCTTCGAAAAAGAAGGAACTTGAAGAAGGCGATGAGATTCCTGACCTCACTTTACTCGACGAAAATGAGAAAGAAGTTTCGTTGAAAGAAGTTGCTAAAAAGTCAAAATATTTGGTTATTTTTGCTTACCCTCGTGCTTCCACGCCTGGGTGTACTCGACAAGCTTGTGGATTCCAAAGCAATTATGCAGACTTCAAGGGGCTTGATGCTCAAGTGTTTGGATTGTCTGCTGACTCTCCAAAAGCTCAATTGAACTTTGTAACAAAACAGGGCTTAAAGTATCCATTGTTGTCGGACCCAAAGAGAGAACTCGTTGGACTTTTAGGCGCAAAAAAGGCCCCATCGGGCATTAAGAGATCACATTGGATATTTGTAGATGGCAAACTTAAAATAAAGAAAGTGCAAATTAGTCCAGAGGTGAGTATCACTAGTGCCTTGAAGGATGTGAAAGATCTCCAGGAAGGTAAATAATTTTATATACTCTATAGATAATATACACACTTTAAATGGTGACAGGTTTGTTTTGGTTGAGTTCCGTTGTCAACTCTATATTCAATCTTATTATGTGTAAAAGTTGTTTCAGTTGTCGTTTTGGAAAGGCCTCTAGGAATATTAAGGCAAATACCATTTGATCTTATTTAATACAATTGATAAACAAAAATAGAAGTTTCTATTTCGGTTGCGGCCATATCAAGTGGAAAATACTGTTTCCCGTCCGATCAACGTTAGTCAAGCCACTTAGAGCCACACTGAGTAATGCAGTGGGAGACCATGTGTGAAATTGTGGTGCTGCAATCCTTTTTTGTAGTGTTTTTGCTGTATCCACTAAATTTGTATTTAAATGAAAGGACGAAGGCTATCCAAAGTTTTGGCAGACAGAACTGGGCAGTTAGGGTGGGAAGGAATTAAAAGCCACAAAATACTCATTGACATGAACAAATATTTAAAAAAATTATTCGACTTGAGGTCTTTGAAGTTTCGATTTATATTGCATAGAGGTGTCAAATTGTATAAATATTCAAACTTGTTATATCCTTATCGAGATTATTGGATCACCATAATGCAGATTTTTTTTCCAGAAATCGAAGATTATGGTTCTTGTGAACTCCCATAGATAACGTAAACTCTTTGTATTTGAAAACTTTTGGTGCTTGTTTCAAGATGTTCTCGTAGCCAACTTAAAAACACAATCATTCGATTAAAAAAATTGACAAACGGCTACAAGTAGAAGAAATGATAAAGTTTCCTGTTATAGCGAGCAAACAATCATTGCTTCGTTGTTAAATCTAGTCAAAGCAATTGTTAGAATACTCAAAGTTTTTCATTATAGCATTTGGCTTTTAGATAGTTATGAGACCACAAGCTCCTTTTAATTGAAACGGACAGGATAGATTAATAATACTAATAGAAAATTAACACAATTAACCCTTCAAAGCAACCATGAAAGTCGCTCAAGAACTGATTGATGAAGTATTTTACAATGGCCATAAAAGAGAATCAATTGAAATATCATAATTAACTAGAGATCACGAAATATCCTTTATTAGTGCTTCTCGACATCTGACGCTGTTTGACAAGACTTTCCCGCCATAACATTAACGCTTGAGCAAAACAATTCGAAAAGTTTACATCTTCTGTTCCATACTTGAACCCATCATTTATGTCACATCGTACGTTTAAGCGACCATCTATGAAATATTTTAGGTGTAGATTTGCAAAAAGCAAAGCAACTGATATCCCGCAAGAGGTGAAGAGCGAAAGTGAAGTGACACTTGACCTATATCCTATTGGAACTTCGCCGTTACAAGCCCAGCTCACTAAAAGTCTTATCTTGGAAGCTTTTCGTCTAAGCATTTCCATTAAAGCTTCCTATGCGACATGTAGAAACCTGCTTATAAAAAAAAACACTTCGAAGCAATCTTCACATAATGGAAATCCAAAGGAGGATCCTAGAGTGAAAAACTTTTTGAAGATCTACAATGACAAAGCAACAAAAGTTAGTGGATTAATTTCCACCGCATCAACTTTATTATATTGTCAAATGGCTTCACTCAACTGGCATATCAAACAGGAAAACCACTACATTCTAGAGTTCATGAAATTCAAAACCAAAGAGTCTGAAAAGCTCATTCGAATGTTAGAACTCATTAAATCGGAATTCATTGTATGTTCACGGAACATCTCTGACGGTATAAGGCAAAGTCCTCCAGTATATCTGAGGGAGGCAGGAGTTGTCGATCCAAATTGTTACAAAGAAATTTTAAAAGCACAAGGTATATTTGTCAAACAAATTGATGACTTTATATCCTTCTACAAGCTACTGGAAGAGTCCTTGGGTGCCTATTGTCGGTATCACTACGCAAATTTCTATCTCAAGGCAAAAAGACCACACATACTCAAAGCTTTGATTGTAACAGTTTTCCTTTGGTTATTGTCTGTCTGGTTGTTTAGTGGGCAAAACTTTTTTATAGGCGGGTTGTTGATGAAGGCAACATTTATTTCCGCGGCGGCAAATTCTATCTACTTCTTCTTGCCTACTGAATTGCACGGCGGACTTGAGGCGTGGGAGCAGTGGAAGAAATACAAGAGCAAAGATCACGAGAAATTAATTCATTTAGCCAGAAGTTTATTGCATGCGGCTCAATCTTTTATCCTTGTGAGTGATGGGAGTGATGAGTACGTTGATTGTCTTGACATTGGCACACTGTTTAATTATTGGGAAGAGAAAGCAAACCAATTGGAAAGCACAATTTTTCAAGAGTTAGATCCTGATGGTCCTTCGGTTCGTCTGTATGAGATGTGTTGTGACGTTGATAAGAAACATAGGCGTCTTCCAGATAGAGAATTGCATTTCTTAACAGAACAATGTAAAAACGACTTGAAAGAATCGGTTAAATATCTCGCACTTATAACTCAAGATTTAATCTTTGCACTTTCACAAGGTTCAAGCATAGCGTTTGGCGCGTGTGCCTCTGCGAGCTTACAAATAAAGCCAGTCATCACAGAATACATCAAAGAGATCTCAGCAATAGAATTCTGGAGAGAATTTCCGGGGAGCAACCAAGAAATAGAATCTTCCGATCATTTTGGTATTGGGTTAGGTCAAATCGCGAAATATCACGTACTGAAAAGAAAAAAGGGTCTTGAGGAAATTCAACGTTGCCATGAAGTTTTTAGAAACTATCGACAGAAATGGGAAGCATTTGAGAAATGCTTGAATGCGTTAGCAGTCACTACTTTGGTTCTCATAGTCTGTTACTATCTTGATTGCAAGGGGGATGTTCGAGGCCTTCGCATGATATGGCTTCTCATGCTTCTTGTTGAGTACATTATCATATGGAATTTGAAAAACGTATTAACCTTTATTTATAATTTGAAAAATAAAGGCGATGATTCGATTGACGCTTTTGTGAGGTATCTGAGTTCGTACCAGCTCAAATTATTAAAGGCACAGATTAAAGATTATTAATAGACGAAGTCTATTTATTCATTGATTCAACATAACTCTACATCTAGTTCCGCCAGTTTTGCGTGTTTATGTGTTTAAATATATATTTACTTTTTACGATTATCCTGATTCACTTATTGTTCGCCGCCGAGTTTTATACAACAACTTAATTAAAAACCTAAAGCGACAATAGAGTTAATCAAAATGGCCAAAAAGAGGAGAAGTTTCAGCGCCCACCATAAATGTTGTACAGTAAAAGAGCAGTACAGAAAACTAAATTTCCAGGTAGAAGAATTGGAATCGAAATGTCCTGTGACCAAACCAGTCTGGCCATTGTAATCTCCCATCATAGCACGAACAACAACTTCACGAATATGACTACGAGAGCTAGATTGTTTCTCTTTAGAAGCAACCCAATGATCATCTATATAACTATACCAGGAATCACAACCCACGTGATCGTGTCCAGTTAGAATCAACCCCTCTTTATTTGGATTAGGAAATACAATATCGAGAACCTGCTGAGTGGTTTCGTTAAGTAAGTGGTTCTGTGAGCGGAGGAGTCCATTTTTATAAGGTTCATTCTTATTGTCAACATAATAAATATGTTCTGGACCATCTGCACATAAGCCTTCTCTTTTGAAAAATGGAATGTGAGTAAAAAGAATCGTAGATCCATGGAAATCGGAGTTCGAATTCTTCAATTTATCCAAGAATGACCATGTAAACCCGCGGAACTCTTCTTGAAGCGCGGGCCCTTCTAGCGTCAAGGAGTCCAAAACAACAATACGCCATTCATGAGGCGTTCCTTTATCGTAATTGATTACATAATTGTTTTGTCCGAAAAGGTGGTGGAACCGCGCCATATGTTGCCATGTAGCATCACCACTATAGCCAACGTCATGATTACCAGTTAAATTGATAAAAAGCGGATTTTCAAAATTGGGCGTTTTTCTCTCTGGATGATACCAATCATACATGTCATTATAAACTCTGGAGAAGAAACGGTCGTCCCAATCGATATTCAATTCATCATCCATCCATCTCTGCCAATCATAATCTTTATGTTCCTTCCATGTATTAACGGCAGTTTGCTTATATTCCGGATCACGAGGGAAAAGTCTTTCTACGAATCTTAAAGTTCTATTGTAGAACTCCGAGTCCGCTATCCATTGAGAGGAGAACTGATCTCCCATGACAGCCACATGACTTGGTTTCAATCTTTTTTGCATTGTTTTATAAATATGACCCAAATAATGATCATTCCCATAATTGTCAAGTCTCTTTATGTATGGAGTCATTGGCCAATTGCCATTGATTTGAGGATCACCAAAAGTGAGCATATGTATATCCGAAACGGGAGATTTCGAGTCAATTCCTTCAGATGTATTAGGTTCATGGGTTTTGAGCATTGGGAAGTTGAGTAGGAGCGTTTGGACCCAACTTTGTTTGGCTGGAATCCATTTTTCAAGCTCTGGATACTTCCACTGTGCAGAAGTGTCGTGCCATTGACATTGACCAGGTGAATTAAATACGTCAGGGTAAAAGTAAACGACGAAATTGACGCTAACCGCCAATATGGTTATGAACCACCGTATACGAAGAAGTATGGGGCTTGTCATGGCTTATGAGGTAAGTAGTGGTTTGTAATGGGGTCCTTAAAAAGGGTCTAGGCAGATTGTAGCGTGACGCGCAAAACTCGGAAGAATCAAAACAAAGAAGATTTTTATTTTTGAAAAAAATAAGGAAATAAAATTGAATTGTCATAACCTTTTGTTTTATTATATGAAGAAATTTTGGCGGGTCTCGACTCATTTAAGGTGTTTGGTTATAAGAATTAGAGTTTAAGCTTAACCTTATTTACGGCTCATAACCCTCATAACCATGTCAAAATTTTCGTATCAAAAATAGGATAACCACTTAAAAGAGATTTAATGTATGATTACCTTCACAATCTTATTATAACCATGCCATAAGCACAAGTAAGGGTATCACAAGTATTTACTAAACACTTATAAAGCTTTACCTCTCGCTACCAAAGGTGATTTATAATCATAAACCCCAATTACATCATCTACATCAAAGTCTTTATTTTAATATACATCACATCTCTGTGAATGGAACTGGTCATAAATACCAGGAAGTGGAACTTTACAGAATCGAACCAGCCTTGAAATTTGCGCACAAACTTTACAAGAACCAACGCACAAAGTTTCCACATTGCAACAATTTTTCTATCTCCGAAATCCACCTTAAACAGCCTCACTCAAGACCAGGTTCAACTTGGAAACACGAGAGCTGACAGACAAGTCAACGGTCTTGTCACCAACCTCAACTACCAAACCACCCAAAAGATCTGGGTTAACGTTGTTAGAAATCTTCAAAGTCTTGTTGTCACCAACAAAGCTAGACTTTTGAATGGCGGTTTGCAATCTTCGCAAGATCTTAGAGTCCAATGGCTTAGCAGAGGTGATGGTAGCATCAACAACACCTTGATGAGCATCATACAACAAACCAAAGTTCTTGTAAATGTTAGTCAACTCACCCAAACGGTTGTTTTCACTTAAAACACTCAAAAAGTTGGTGACAGTGTTGTCCAACTTCAAGTTTTGAGAAAGAGTGTCAATGACAGTCTTACGGTCAACCTTGGACAAGGCAGGGTTAGTCAAGAACTCGTTGACTTTTTCATCTTCCTTGATCAAGTTAGCGATTTTAGTTAATCCATCATAAGAGGCTCCGACGGAGGAATCCTTGACGGAGGCTGCGTAGAGAGCGTTAGCGTAAGTACCGTCAACACCAAACAATTGGATAGGAGCCTTGACGGACTTAGCGGCAGAAGCCATAGAACGGGCGAATATACGGGAAGCCATTGGGGTTGAAGGAAGATGAAAAAGGGTAAGCTTTGTCCTTTGTAGTGGGAGGTGGGATTTTTCAGTGCGAGGTGATTAGATGCTATGATTGGCCTAAAGGGTCGTGCGGTAGCCAAATTAGAGGAAGAAAAGGTTTCGGACAAGGTAGTGAAGAATAATTTCGAGGAGAAAATATTTTTCTTTTATGATTGAAAAGTCTTAGCACTCATTTATAGATCGTTTCTTTTTTGAGTTGGGTGAATCCTTGGTGTGTTCGGGACAGTTTCACTATGGTTTAAGCTCTATAAGGTGTAAATGATAATGAGTACAAGAAACGAGTAAAGATAAATTGAAAAACTTTTAATGTTTGTTTTGTTCATTTTGTGATTTAATTATCTTTTTTTTTATTTTACCCGTTTTGTTCTTGTTTACTGTCATTGAAGTTGAAGACAGCGCTGAGTGTCGAGCGAAAGGAATGAGATAAATGAGAAAAAAGAGACAACTGAAAAAATGTAAAAACAAAAACAAGAGAATATTCTTCGTCTACTGCTCTTATTTTTAATCCAGGTCAAGTAACAAAGCAGCCTCTACTCCACCTACCACTTTCCTTCATCATTAGAGACTTTCCTTCATCATTAGAGAAACAAATTCAAAAAGAAAACTCTAATTTTATGTAGCCAAAGTCAATCTTTGAAAAATCTTCCTTCTTTCTCTCCGTTTCTGTCCATTTCTCTCCTCACTTCTCCACTGCGTTCCTACCTTCTTATTGACGTTTACACCCGTGCACCACACCACTGAAAAAAAAAGACTTACCTTCACCAAATAACCAACCTCTCTAAACCACCATGTTCCAACTCAGAACGTCGTGGAAATCGCTAGCATGGCGTGCCTGTCGCTTCCAGTCGACAGCTACACTGCCCATTGCAGCAAACTCAAAATTTGTCTCTTCTGACTCCGCAGAGAGTGATTTGGAGTTGAAAGACAAAACCTATAAAAGACAAAGAAAGCTAGCGATCGGCAACATCAAGATGAAATTCTATGCAAATGGTCATTTACAGCCAGGATCCACTCATTTTAAGAAACCAATTCATGAACATCTTCATCGTGGTGGCCCCATTCGTGAATTGACCGTTGCCAAAAAGAAGACCGCAGGTCGTAATGCAACAGGTAAAATTACTGTTCGTGGTCGTGGAGGTGGTCATAGAAGACGTGTTCGTTTGGTGGATAACAATAGACTTATTTCTGGCCGTCAAAAGGTATTGAGAATTGAATATGATCCTAATCGTACTGGCCATATTGCTTTGTTGAAACACGAAGAGACAGGTGACTTATCTTACATTTTGGCTTGTTCTGGTTTACGTGCTGGTGATTTTGTAGAGTCGTTCCGTCAAGGTTTGCCTCAAGATTTCTTAAACGAGATGGAAAGATCTAACCAGGGAGTCATCGATGATGCTTTATTAAACTCTCGTTTATTGCAAAGAGGCAATTGTGTTCCATTGCGTATGTTACCACCTGGTTCAATCATCCACAACATTGGTTTGACGCCCGGAGGTCCGGGAAGAATGGTCAGAGCTGCAGGAACCTTTGCACGTCTTCTTTCTAAAAACCCAGCTAAAAAACAAGTTACAATCAGTTTGGGTTCCGGTGAACATCGTTATGTGCACGAAAATTGTCATGCTACTTTAGGTATGGTCTCTAACCCTGAACATTCCGCCATCAGTTGGGGTAAAGCTGGTCGTAGTCGTCATAGAGGTTTCCGTCCTCAAACAAGAGGTGTGGCAATGAACGCCAAAGACCATCCTCATGGTGGTGGTCGTGGTAAGTCCAAGTCTAATAAGTTGACACAATCCGCATGGGGTCTTAAGAAATTCGTCAAGACCAGAAAGGGAAAAAACATTAATAAGATGAAGATTAAGGATAGAGAGAGACGTCCTGCAAAGAAGTAATCGTACATAGGCTGCTGTGAAGCAAATATATTATACATAGTGAATGAACTTGTAGATGGGAAGTTCTAGTGTTGAAGATTAATTAAATAAGATATTGACATTCTGATGGATATTCTTTTCGTGAATTCTAGCTTTTTTACCTTTATTATGTTTATCCCCGCGAGATTTGACTGCTTGTGAGGGATTTTGCAACATTTGCAGCCATTAAAGTTAACCCATATCGAGTTTTCAATCAGAATCAATACTGCCAACAGCAGAAGATCAAAAGAGTCAAAAAGAGGTTAAGTGCCCAGTTTAATGATTTTTTGATTATTAATAAATTAATAAGTAACATAAATTATTTAGACTCGCGAACAGAATCCTGCCTCGTCGTTTTGCCAGAGAAAACGCTCCAACAAACATAACAATGGAAACATGAATGTGCTCAAATTTCCCAGAATAGTTAGCCCTATAATTAGAGCAAGAATTATAATTAACACTAGTCTAGATGTTGTCATCAGCGACTGTACTACACTCAGGATCAGTTGGGGCACAGCTGCTATGAACTCACGAAATCTCGAAGCTGGTGGCGGTGGAGACATTGGATTTATAGGTGAATAAATTCCAGGAGAGATATTCACGGACCCTTGCAAACCAGCTAAACTAATTGAAACGTTTACGGACAGATGATGACAATGTTGCATTAGAGGTGCATTCTCTGAGATCATCATTTGGCCACGAGAGCTACCAAATTCGGATTCTGAAGTCAGATCTCCTCGGCGGTCACTCATCTCAACCCAACGACTTCCTGGGCTGGGAATAGGACGTGGTGTTGAGCGAGGTAGTGGTGATGACATTGCACTGTAAGTCCTAGGCATTTGCATCTCAAGATCTGGAGGCAAGTCCAGATGAATTTGTGCTGCACGTTGTGCAACAGAATCCAATTCCGATCCCAATGATCTCAGAGGGCTATATTTATTGCTTTGAAGGGAATTGATTATATTCTTGTAACTCATGATGTAGTTGAAAATGTATTTTTTAGAAGTGCGACTGGCTAATTCTTATAGTGGTGAGGAATTGGCTGACAGGATTTAAAATCTTTCTTAAAAGAAAAATAATCTAACTAATACTTCAAGAATTATTATCAATAACATTCACTGATAAGATTAATTTAAATTACTCTCAAGCAAAAGCATGTACAGAAACATCGAGTTACAAATCAAACAACAGAAGAAAAGACATAAGACGAAATTAGAATGATCAAAAACTTTCAATGAAAACCTATTAGAAAAGGCGTTTATAAATCTTCAACACCTAATATCTAAATAACAATTGCACTAATAACTATACCTCACGAAAAGAAAGAAGTCTCTTTCTCCCAACCAGCTTCAATTTGTTCGTCGTCTGAAAGAAACTCATTTTGAACCTCAACATTTACGTTGTTTTGAAACCTACTTGTGTACGACGGGTCCTTATATATGGAAACAAGAGTATTATCGGCGAACCCAGAGACAAGTAAGCGGTCACGAACATAGAACTCCATCTCATCGACTTCTAAATAAACTGCTGGCACAGATACTGAAGATATTCCTAAAGAAGCCAACGCGCGAGCAAAAATTGCTCTATCAGCGTGACCAATGAATTTTAAAGAAGCCTGCCGAAGAATGATCAATCTATTGACAGTCTCAAAGGTAATACGCTGACCATATGACTGTTCAAAGCGAATAACGGCTCTTCGAGTCAACCGAGCAATTATCTTATGCCCTGCGTCGTGAACAATAGCAATGACTTCACCTAAATCGGTAGTTGAAGAGAATGCAAGAATTCGAACCAACGGAGTCCACGGAAGCGAGCAACTTCCTGTTTTATACGCTATGTAATTCTTACTCAAGTATGTATTATAATAATTGGCTTGAACGGGAGTATACTCAACTATTCCATTCAAAAGCCAAGAACTAAGAATTGAAACCGGATACAGCATACCCTCATTAGTGTATAAAACTCGTTTCTCTCCTTGATAGTTAGTAGTAGTAAGTAATATAAATGGCAGTTATTAGCCTAAATGTAAAGATTATTAGACAAGAACAGTAGTAATGAACAGTCGTTCCCCACAAAGTATCCTTTATAGGAAACTTTTAGGAGCTTTAAAAACAAAATGAAATCAAAATTATGAAGAAGGGCCATGCACTCGTTAAAAAGCAATGCATATTTCTTTACATCCCGATCCACCTTAACTTTCATTTGAATATTTTCTCGACAATTAAGTCATCTATTAGAACTTTTTATATACAAATACAAATGACTACTGTCCAGCGGCCAATCTTTGTTGTCTCTTTGTGTTTCTCTTTTCAAATTGCCTCATTTGTTTCCGTTCTTCCTTTTCGTTCTTTTTCGACTGAACATCACTATCTGCATCTACGGAAAGAGTGTTTATGGTGGCGAAATGTGGCCGCTGGAAGTCCATTTCATTGAGACGAACAGACATAAAGTCGTACGCGTAACAGATCTCCAATTGTTCAAACAGCGGCAAGTTTTTATCATCTCTAGCGAATATGTTACCGTTCCGAGGACCAAGGTAAGAGTTTAATTTTTCAGCAGCAGTATTATATTGCTCAGCACTCATGAAAAAATTGGGCTTCTCGGAAAACCTTGTGCTGAAGTGTGTTAATAACAATTTCTTACAGAGCATTAGTTGACTGACACGCACAGCTTCAGTGATGGTGGTATGTTTTTTTGAAATGGCTTCCTCGATATTGACGTCATCTAAAGATGCTTCATGAATTAGAATATCACTTCCCAAACCAATATCGACGAATTTAGGGTTTGGACGCGTGTCTCCCGAGAAAGATACCTTGAAAGACTCGTTCTCGCTAAGCTGAAATTTCATGCTCACACTGTAAGCCCAGCTACAGTGAATAGCAGCACATGTTTGGATTTGCGATAAGTTTGTGTCGATTTGGAGCTGATTGAACTGATCCTTTGAGAGTGGTGGCGAAGACGACTTTGGAAGCTTCTTTCTTGATGATGAATCCTCCATCCACAGTTCAAATGTTTCAAAATCAAGAGGTTCAGGCTCGAAAGTCTTCTTTTGCATGAACTCTTCACAACTTATGAAACAAATTCGACCAAGATCTGCTTGAAAGTCACGATTTTCAACTTGAAACCATTCACGCAAAAAATCTCGGTATTGCCAAGGAATAATTAAATGAAGCTTTTTTTCAGGGTTATGAGCATGATATTCTAGCCATTCGCGAATGACTGTGATTATTCCTAAGTTATGGTCTGCATGAAGATGACTTAAGTAAATGAGACACAATTCATCCAATATCTGTTTCAACTGCTCGCAGTTGTTGTGACCATAATTTCGGAGAAGCATGCCGAAAGTTCCTTCTCCTCCATCGAGTAAAATAGACCTGAATTTCGTCTCTTGCGTCTCAGAATCAATATAAGGAATACGAAGGAGATTCGAAAGAACATTCCGATGGATAGAAGGAAGCGCCGAACCTGTCCCGAGCGTCACTACCTGTACGTTATCCTTTAAGGATTTAGCATTATCAAGCGGCTTCAAGGACACCAGGCCAGTGTTTAAAACCAGGTTAGGAAGCACTGGTCTGACGTGTTCTTCAAAAATAGTGGACCAAGTGACAGGTTCTGGAACTGTTTTTTCATCTTTAACACCAGATGAATCGATTTTATATGTTTGAAGGGATTGGAGTTTTACGAATGGTTCGGGACATGGCGTAGCCTCTTCCATATATGGCAAATTAAAGTTCTTTTCAGAAATACTTTTAAGCTTGAGTAAGTGAATAGCTGAAGTTTTGAATGAAAGTGTATCGTCAGCGATCGATTTATGGTTCACAATGTGTATACACTCGGCGGGGAATTTCTGGATGAAACGAAGGTACTCATCCAGTGTGAAGTCTATATCATCACCTAAGAAGTGATAGACCAAGCCAAATTTCTCTGACCCACGATCGTTTGTTTCATCAAACCATTCCGGACTCGTGAGTGTATTTTTTAAATAGAAATGGTTAGGAATATCTAGGATAGCCACTTTTGGAAAAGTATTGCTTTCACCCAAAACCTGATGGGAATGGACGGTTTCTCCAACGTTATTGAGAACCAGGTTTCCCATCGTTAATTCTTTAAATGCCAATCCGGGTTTGATTCCGAGCTCCTTAGCTTTTGCAGGGTTGAATTTTCCTCTAGTGGGAAGGAATCTGATTACATAATTGAGTGACTTCTGTGGAGCCACTGAAACGATCTTGTCGAGTCCTGGGAGTTTTATATATGATTGGATTCCTACGAAATTGTTTTCTGTATTTGAATTCTCTTGCGCAGAATTCAGTTCATCGGGTGGAAACATAGTTCCGATCAATTTATCCAAGCGACGCATAGTTGGGCTACTTTCATTCACGGCATCATCTTTGGTGGTTGATTTGACTGCCTCAGCTTCAATTTGGATCGGAAAGAATGCTGTGCTTGAGTCCGCTACTAGCTTCTCACCTTCTGTCGCTACTACATTGAGCGGACATCCACGACGAAACACGAAAAACCTCCATGTTGCAACAATGTACTTTAGAAGCGCACTGGAGGAAACGTAAACATCTAACCCTCTTGTGACGGCGTCACTAACTGTAAGGAAAAGCCCAGGCATACCGCCTATTTCCGACCACAGAGAAATAATACCAGTCAAGAATATACTCTTCACCTTGCTCATTTTGAATCCATTTTCATTTAAAAGCCGTTGTGAGCCCTCAGGAACTTTCCCAAAAAAGTAACGATTCCCGTCTCGATTCGTGATCATAAGCAACGGGTGCCGCGAGTCACTTGTCCTGTGACATATTGTTGTGACAGAGAACATTGCTGAAGATACAGCCAGGCCAACTCCGTAGCGTTGGAAGTGATTTTCTTGCGCTTTAAGGTCGGTGAACACTCTTGGCGGTTCTGTGCCAGCTCGTTCAATTGGGGTTGAGGCTCTCCGTAGAAATACGAGTTTCTGCGGCGAGCGAAATCTCGACACAAACAATTTGGGAGGATTTCAGGAACTGAAAGCGCTTTTGGGTGGTGTAAAAACGCTTAGAAGTGCCTGATTTGGGGTTATGGGAAGTGATGGGGGAAAGTCTGGGGAAGCGCGATGAGATGAGATCAAGGGAGATGAGATGCGATGATAGAAAATGAAGTGGGGTTCTGGAAGAGAAGATTATTTATGAAAAATTAAAAGGATTTTTCGAACCGAGTTGGGTTAATTCACTCGGCTTGAATATAGGGATAAACGTGTTGTAAATGGACTTGTGACAGTGGAATGCGATCAGTTCCCGCATAAGCAACTTCTTTTTAATGACTTGATCAAAAGACATCGTTTTAATTTTTAAAAATTACATATGATTCTCAATCTCAATTCTCCATGGAATTCTGTGAGAGGACAGGTTTGGAGCCAGTGCTGGCTTATCTCCAACACATCAACTCATATCGAAAAAAAAAAAAGAATTAATCTATCAATTTCGCTTATTCAAAACAAAACTTATATTTGATTTTATTCAAAAATGAATTTGTACGTCTTGTCACTGCATGGTCAATATACATGTGATAGTGATAACAACCAGCAAGAAACAACCACTATCCACTCGAGCGTCAACTACTCATTCTTCATAAAGACAACGACATTTTTCAAAAAAGGGGACTGTGTTTACTACATATAACCATTCTCGAACGTTCCATTGCATAATTACCCTATTGGGTCTAATTACTTGCATACTGCAAAGGTAATTCAGATAAGCCAAAACGATAACAAGTTTAGAATTTCTACTCCATTCTAGTAAAAGTGAAAATTAAAGGCGCTTAAAATCATTTATCATATTCATATTCTTAAACATCACCTAATTGATCTCATAACCTTCTCATAACCTATAGCCACATTGGTCTAAACTTTAATAACCATGACAGAGCTTATAAGACACACGTCGCATCTGGAGATAATTGATACTATAGCTCAAGAGAGCCCAAATCTTCTACCTGCCCAAATCAGGAAAGAATACGAGCCAGGTGTCCGCACGTGGCTCTTTTCGGTTCTTTCGTCTATCCCTCTACTAAACAAAGTAATACCTGGCCGAGACGAGAAACTGGAACTCATAGATCGTCTTACTTATGAGCAGAAAACGGCAACAACTTATCAAAAATGGTATTCTGTATCTGCACAACTAGATGAGTTGACAGGTAGTAATCTGTGGAAATTGAACCCAGAGTCAACTGAGTACGACTATAATCTAGTTTATCAGCAGTTGACAGAAATGCGTAACGCACGAAAAGCTAAAGATTATAAATTGTTGTTGTTTCTAGTTCGTACGAAATGGTCTCGAAATGTTGGCAACATGGGAGATCTTGACTTGTACAGACATTCTCATGTAGGTACTAAAAGATTGATAGAAGAGTATATAGAAGAGTGTCAACAATCGCTTCACTATTTGGTACATGATCTGGATGTCAATTTGGAGGATCGGTACCTTTTAGGAATGTTGATACAAACCCGTAAAAACATTGGCCGCACAGCGCTAGTTCTCTCTGGCGGCCTGACGTTTGGTGTGGCTCATATAGGTGTCCTCATTGCTTTATTAGAAAACAATTTACTTCCTCGAGTAATTAGTGGCTCATCTGCTGGCTCAATTATCGCAAGTATTTTATGCACACATACTAACGAAGAGACTTATGATTTGTTGAAAGGAATCTTGACAAGGGAGTTCAATTTCTTTGGACCACCATTGGCTAATGGTGCCGAGGGAAAACTTAAAGCTCTTCTTGAACGATTAAGTCATCTACTTAAGTATGGAACAGTTTTTGATATAAGTGGTATTCGTGACACAGTGTATAATTTTGTGGGTGATTTGACGTTCAGAGAGGCATATAATCGAACAGGTAAAATCTTAAACATCACAGTTTCACCAGCCTCTACACATGAACAAACACGACTTCTTAATTACTTAACCGGTCCACATTGCCTTATTTGGTCGGCGGTGTGTGCCCTGTGTTCAGTTCCTGGCATTTTCGCATCCAACTCAATTTATGAGAAGGATCCACGAACGAATACAATTCGGGAATGGAATAACGACCAGGCTTCAAAGTTTGTGGATGGTTCTGTGGATGGCGATTTACCCATCGCTCGTCTTTCGGAAATGTTTAACGTTGATCACATCATCGCTGTTCAGGTCAACCCACATGTTTTACCGGTATTGAAGGTCTCTGTAGGTAATGTGGGAGGTAAGATGGACCTGGACATCACACACACGTTAAGAAACGCAATGAATAATTGTTACGATTTCATTACAAGTGAAATAATTCATTATTTACAGATCTGTCATGAGTTAAACATCCAAAAGAACTTTACCCTCAAGATGATATCGATTTTAACTCAGCGGTACTCTGGAGATATAACCATTCTTCCCGAATTGGCAACTCAGGATTTTTTTTCGTTATTCAGTAATCCATCACCGGAGTTTCTTATGGATTTCATCATCAAGGGCGCTCAAGCTGCTTGGCCAAAAATCACAATCATAAACAATCATTGTGGAGTAGAGTTTGCGCTAGATAAAGAAATTTCAGTGTTACGCGGTCGTATCATATCAAATTCGGCAAAACGCGTTTCTCTTGATCACTCAAACGTCTTTTTCAATATGACAACCACAGACTCGAATCTGTACCTTATCAATGCACCAGTGCTTAACTCTGATGACTTTAATAATACTCTACCTACACAGTTAACGACAGAATTACTGACAAGATCAGTTATTCGCCGCCATAACTCGATCGGGTATGCTGATTTCCGTCGCAAAAGAAACACAGTTAGTAGCCCTTCTCAATCGGACTTACCTGGATATGGAGGTCTCAGAGGTGGCTATAACTCTCTGGTCTCACTTCACTCAAAGGCATATGGTTCTTATCGTGACAATGATGATATGTTGGTGGCAGAAGATGAGCTGGCATCTGGCGGAGTGCACGGAACACTTCGTGACGATGAAAAGGACAATGGAAGTCCTTTCTTAAGGTTCAAGTCAATTCGTAAAGCTCGTAGTTCTGGTAACTTCAATTCGTCGCCTGAAAGAGTTGAACCTAAAGGCTCAAAAAATGAAAAATCTGTTCACTATACAATCGACTTTAATGACTTCGCCGCCAAGGCGCTTGGGCCTGATTTTAAGCCGGAGCTGCCTAGAACTCAGAGGGTTATGAGAGAAAAGGCTAATTTGCCACGTCTTACAAGACTGGGCTCAAACCACGGCTCCTTCGTTGGTCTTGATAGGTTGAAGGATAGCGCCAAGTCAGCAGCCAGCTCAGGGCCAAACTCAGCCCAGGGTCTGTCTCAAAACCTAAAAGATATCTACAACGTCAAATCTGCTACGTCTGAAGGTCGCCGGCGAGCCAAGACATCAAGTGAACTGGAGACTGTTGGTTTATTGTTGAAAAATTCAAAAGCTGGTAGTAAAACTAAGAAAAACTACACAAATGAACGGAGTCTGAATGCGCATTTTGCGCCAGTTGAAACCTCTTCGCCAAAATTGGAAAAGAATGGCGGCTTTCAAAAGTCGCCGAAATTAAAGGAATTGTCTTCAGAAAAAAATGCAGAGAAGACGGTGGAGACTCCAGTAATTGAACCGGATACAATCGATCTAGCAGTTTCCGCTATTCAGTCCATGCAATCAGAAAGTGTCCCTACTGAGGAAACTGCCGAGGTCCCAGTTGATGTTTCAGTCAACGCCAGCAAGTGAGAAAAATAACGGAATCAAAGTTCCAACAACGGTTAAAAGAAGATGTGTAAACTCTTGTCCATCATCAACCTCGAAATAATTGGCGGAATTAGCCATAACTGGACCGTGTTCATGCAGAGCAGGCTCTTGCAGAAATAAGTGCACAACACTATACAAAAACGTACCAGAACTGATTAAAAGCAATACTGCCAAGCCAGTATTACTTGACAGCGCCAATTTTGCGAATGGATATGATAGGAGAGAAGCTAATGGTGTAGTCAGAGCAAATACTAATATATGAACGTAAAATAAATTTAACTTAAGCCCTTGTTGTATAAGAACAACACTTAGACTAAATGCTGTAGGCAATTTGTGCAATATGATCATAGTGTAGAAGATATAATGAACAGACAGTAGTTCATCTTGAGCTGAGACTCCAAGAGCAAATCCATCCACCAAGGAATGAAGAATTAAACTGAAGGTGAGCGGTGTCAGAATAATGGATTGAAAATAGGAAATTTCGTTTTTATCTGTTGAAAGCTGCGGGGAAAACCGCTTTTGAATGACCTTATGATGATCAAGTAGATACATCACTACAAAACCAAAAAGAATCGGGGCTCCTACTGCAAACAGAAACGGAACTTTCCATGAAAAGTCTCCTTGTCCTTCTACGAGTAACTCCACTCCTTCTGGCACCACAATTGCTAAGGCTGTGCCAACAAGCATACCGATACTCAAAGACAGTGCATTATTGAGCTGACGAGGCGCCAAGTTCGTTTTGAGGGGTATGATCTGTACAGCTAGGCATGTGAGGAACATGAATATGCCAAGAAGAAGGAGAGAGAAAACACCGGCCATGGTAGCTTGGTGTAGTTAGAGTCTATATGATTTGAGTCCACTTGGTAATGGGACAAGAGATTTGCCTAATTCGAGAGTAAATGCAAATCAGCCCCAATTTGGAAACTTTGATATCTCTCGATAGTTTAAATGTTTGTTTTGGATTCTTTGTGGACTATCTATGAGCAGTAACAACCGACAGTGCAAGGGCTCACAATTGGGTGTCCTAATCGGGGAAAAGTTATGATTATAAACTTCAATCGCTTTGAAATCGTTTGAAACACGTCTTCGTTTTCAATAGAACGCGTCAATTCAGATATTTCGTCTTATCAAGGTGATGGACTGTTCACACCAGGTGATGATAACCGATGCAGCACATACACTACAGATATAAACCACAACACTTCCTATGACAAATGAGCGAAAATGAAGAAACTCTAACAAAAAAGCTGCATGATGCCGTGGCCCACTTTAAGAATGGAAATTTTCGTAAAGCCGTGGTGCTCTTCTCACAAGTGGTGGAACTGATGGGTAATTTTTCAGAACGCACCCTTATCCAGATCAGGCGGCATTACGGACTCACCGATCGCCCTCCTGTAGGGAAATTAATACATCCAAAACTTCTTGATATTCTCGATCAAAGAATTGCATGTTTCGAAAAATTAAATGACTTGAAGCTGGGATATAGGGACGTCAAACTTATGTTGGATATGGATCCAACATCTTGCAAGGGTCATCTACGAATTGGCAAGCTATATTTACGTGAGGGACGTGAAGTAGATGCGTATAAGGCTTACCAGCGTGGTTTGTTTACCATTGAAAGAGCCGTTGAAAAATTAAACATTCAAGTCTCTCCTAAACTTTTGGGTAAGTTGAAATCTCAATATAGAGAGCTAAATCGAGCATTGAAGGAGAAGGATATGACCAGAACAAAAACAAATCTTGGCGCCTTGAAACGAGAAACTAGAGGTTCTGTTTCGGAGTCGACACCTCAACTATTGGCCGATAGGTCCTCTGATTTGTTGACGAAAACTCTGTCTTTGCCGAAGAAGCGAACTGTAGGTCTTCAGTCTCGCCTAGATGAAATGCTACCGTTGGCGAAAAGAATGCCTGAACACAAGAAAAAAGCTTTCAATGCTCGAGATCCAATGGAGCAACTCCCATTGGAGCTAGTGGAGTTTATCTTTAGTTTGCTCCCTCACTATTCCCTTCTAAGGTGTCACTTGGTTTGCCGCAATTGGTATTATAAACTTACAAACATACCTAGTCTTTACACAAATAGCTTCGTTTTGAAACAAGGCGTTACCTCCTCAGAATACTTTAGCGGTCTCCAATTAATGAAAAGAATTCTGCGGCGGAATCCTTCAAAGGCGCTAAAGACAATCCGCCTTCGAACTACAAAAAGTGTTCAATGCCTTGCGTCCATATTTAAAAGTCTTGTCTCAGATAAAGAACTTCAGATCGAGCTTCTTGAGCTGATAAATACTTCTTTCAACATGGACATATTGATGAAGAGCCTAAATCGCACAGGCTTTCAATACCAGCATTTGGAGTCAGTAAGAAACCTTCAATTGGCCACATACTTTTCACTAGAAGCTACGACTATTATTCTTGAACTTTTTCCTTCCTTAGATACTTTCCACCTTGTCACTTTAGGTGATGATCCCGACTTCAAGAACGAAAACTACGAACAATCCTCTGCGCAATTGGACTTCCTTAAGAAGGCAAGCACCCACAAGAAACACTTAAACATGCGGCGGCTTCATATTGACAATCGTCATGGAAGACTGAGTCTGTCAGGGGGTTCGATGATTTACAATACTGGGCCTCCATTCTCTAATATAGAATTTCCGAATTTGGTGGAATTAAGAATCACCAGCTTTAATCTTGTCAACCATGAACGTTTAATCGAATTCTTTTCAAGAATTGAGAATCTAAAAATCTTGCATTTGGAGCGAAATTCTGAGCTTTCATTGAGTCAATTGTTCAATATATTAAAAGTTGCATGCCCAAAGTTTCGCTTGAAAACCCTTACTCATCGAGAAGCACTACAACATAATCAGTCGAATCTTAATGAACTCTCACCTTCAGATCTTCCTTGCTTACTGGAACTTGAAACACTAGACCTTTACGGTACCTCCCTTTCAAGCGCCAATCTACACAAACTCATGCAAATCACTAACCAGCGTAAATTACTAAAAAACATTAATTTGGGCAATGTGGCTGGTCTTCCATTCCCAAATGATTCTCTGGCTTTCAGTCGAAACATTCTCAAATTTAGTACTTTGTTTGAAGCCATTCCAAAACTTCAATGCTTAGCGTTACCCAACAAGGCATTGGATAACCTATCGATGAGATCTATGGCTGCGAGTTTAGAGCAGATTTATGGCAAAGAATGGAAACTTGATCGTCTAGATCTCTCATTTTGTCTTTCCATTGATGGTGTTGCAATCATGAGTCTTTTAGGTGGAAATTTGCAGCCATTTCGCAGTCGGATAGGAGTGTTAATAATTGATGGATTGAGCATCAATGCCCAGACACTCAATTTCCTAAAGCATAAGGGAATTGTTGGTGAAATTATTCATACTGAAAATTTGGTCTCATGGCGTGAATATGGAGAAAATGTAGTCATGGGTCCATTTAGTAAACTTACTTAATTCACTTCAATTCATCATGGTATTGGTGTTTATCTGCAGGACGTTGCATCTCATCTCCATCTCAAAAGCTCAATAGAAATTTATCAATAGACATCAAATATACACTTGTGAGACCCACCAACGCAAACAATTCCAACTAATTTATTAAATTATTTTTAGTTTTCCATTCTGACATATACACCGATATCAAAAGAAAAAGTTTTAAGTCCTCATGGCTCGTCTGACTTCACGTCTCAACACTAGATTCAAGGGTAAAGCCATCAAGTTCCTGGAAGATGGATCCATTCCATCGGATGCAGAGATTGTTTCAATAGATTCAAGGGAATCTACAAGAGAGCCTGAAGAGATAAAGAATAATGAGAAAGGAGAGGATGTGGAAGGAGAGGATGACTCCGAAGACGCTGATGAGGCAGAAAATGATTTAAAAGATGGCCAGGAAAAGAAAAACTCTGATCAAGAAAGTGACTCAGACTCAGACTCAGACTCAGATGCTCCTGAGGAAGAGTCTACTGCCTCTTCAAAACAAGCCTCTATTGAAAAACTCAAACAAGAGAAACAAAGACAACAGGAATTACGTAAGCTAGAACGTGAGAAGCGGAAACAAAGAGATGCTCAATTGAAGTTGCAGCTGGAAGCTAGAAGAGAACGTATACGTGAATTGGCATCTGCAGAAGAGCTCCCTGAGTTTTTACCAGAGGAAGTTCTTGAGCCTGAAGAGCCCAAATCATTAGGTAAACACATCCGTCTGGAAGAGCTAGAAAAGGAACATGCTGAGAGCAGAAAACGTGCCAAGTTGGAAAAATTGCGCCAAATAAAAGATCTTCGAAGAAAAGCTTTGGATAAAGGGCCCGTTCAAGTCCAGGTACAGACGTTTGGCCAATCAAAACGATCAGTTCCACGTGCTGAAGCCAGTGTGTTGGAATCTAAGAATAGCTGGTTACAAAGAGCTTCGTTAGGTAAGAAATGATGAAAGGGTATCTCTAGTTACTGAAGTTATGGAACGATTGAGGGGTCATTATTGTTATTTAACAATCAAAATAAACATTGCATTGAATAAAGTCTTGCATTATTATAGGTAACATTTCCATCAAAAGATATCTACATACAAAATCGCTAAGATATTCACAGTATATTAATTAAGGTGCATTAGGTGGACTTTGTATTGACACTCTACTAAGAGCTTAAACTGAATTCATTATCGCTCATTGAAATCAGTCGTTCTGATTGGTCCATTCGACTGATTATCTTTTGCAAGTTCATTTTTCACCAGGCTTTGTTCCTGGTTTCTGTCAATCTGAAACGACGTGCGTTGTTGCACAGACTCGTCATATTTAAGGATATCTTCAGGGGTGAGTGTGATTGTAGTAGCCGGACGTCGAATCATTTTTTAAAAAGAAGTATTGCGAATTTCCTTATTTGCTTTGGTGAATTTGGTGTTGGGTCGTGTTTCAAAAGGGAGTATAGAGCACTGGAACAGTTTCGAAAGATACAAAAATTGAATGGATTATGAGCCTTATTTTAATTTATTTCGTGTCTTGTATTCTTTTTGAGATTAAAATCACGTCAATTTGGTTCGTGTGCGTGTTGTCGTGCTTGCTAGCGGAAAAGTACAGCATGGTATATGACGCACCCCAGATTTATCCATATATACTCCCCCACCATTAGAAACAAAAATAGACAATGTGTGGAATATATTTTTCTGCAGGACGCGTATCTCTTGATCTACCGAAGATATTCAATTCCAAAGATAAAACCCACCATTTTCCTGCTCTTGGCTCGAATCAGATTGAGTACTGTCTTAGTCGCGATGAGGTCGATGAGTTAGTGGAAATAGATAGAGAACTCTATACCCAATTGGACCTGGAGGGTAAAAAGAAGTTGAATTCATTGCCCAAACTCCGAAATCTACAAATTGAGCTTAATAGGGCTAAAAATGCTCGAAACACCGAAGAATGCGCTACTATTCAGTGCCAGATAGACGCTTTACAAAAACAAGACCTTACACCACCACGAGAATATTCTTTGGATGAAACTTTAATTTCCGTGATGGCTCGTGGTCCAGACTTCTGTCTGTACTTAAATTTCACTCTCGACAACACTCATTTCCTGTTATTATCCTCTGTTTTATCACTCAGACAACCATTCACTAAACAGCCAATCATTCAAAATGGATTTATTTTTCAGTATAATGGAGAGTTGTATAATGGAAATTGCATGGAAGGAAATGATACGCAATTCTTATTGAAGCGAATTTTGCAATTTGTAACTGCAGAATTGGCTGCAAATCTGGCTGCAAAAAGAGGGGAAGCCATTCTTGCAGCACTTACTGGCCTCGAGGGTGAGTACGCATTTGTTTTAACAGATACTATTGCAAGAAAGATTTATTTTGGCAAAGATGTAGTTGGAAAACGTTCCCTATTATTCAATCTCTCGAATGACTCTCTTACGGTTTCGTCCGTCATGCCAAATTACACCAACAATTTGGTGGAATGTAAAGGTGGAATGGTATACATTGTCGATCAGGAAAGTTATAATTTAAGTACTTATGATGTTCCAAAAAAGGAATTTGTTTTTAAGGAAATGAATCTTTCACTCTCAAGTGAGATGGCTGTCACTCGCACAAAAGAACTTCAGGGTGTACTTTCCAACGCATGCTTGATTAGACAAGAAACTATTCAACCTCTTAACGAAAGTTTAGACGTCATTCATGTTGGTGTTTTGTTTAGTGGCGGTCTAGATTGCACTGTTGTAGCGACTCTATTAGCTCAAAATTACAAAGACTTAGGGACACAGGTTGAAATCGACTTAATCACAGTGGGCTTTGAAAATCCTCGCACAGATAAGATGCCGCTGGATCTGCCGGACAGAATCTTGGCGGAACAATCATGGGAAGAGCTCTGTTTGCTCTTCCAAGGCACATGTGTCACTTTTCGTTTGGTCCAAGTAGACGTGAGTTACGAACAATGGCTTCGTCATAAACAAAGAGTTCAAGAGTTGATTCATCCAACAGATACAGAAATGGACCTTTCCATTGCTATTGCATTTTACTTCGCTTGCAGAGCTAGGAATTGCGCTGCGCTTGAATTTGCTGAATCTACTATACCTTATGAACTTTCTAATGTCTCTAGTCCCTCAGGATCTCACAGTTTTGGCATAAGCAGTAAAAAAGAAATATTTAATTACAGCTCACCTGCAAAAGTGCTTTTTTCTGGTTTAGGAGCTGATGAACTTTTTGGAGGTTATTCACGTCATGAAGGTGTCTTCAATGGCTTACAAGAAGAAAGTGACGAGGTCTTGCAATGTTATAAAACCTTGAATTCTGAGCTATCTAATGATATCAACATTATCTACGTAAGGAATCTTGGTCGTGATGACCGTGCGATGTGCAACTGGGGAAGAGAACTTCGATACCCATTCCTAGACCAGCTGGTGATTCGATTTACATTTGAACAAGTAGAACCGAATTTCAAAGTCAAGTTTGAATGGATAAATCACAAGTCTAAGAAAGGAAACAAAAGATTGAAAGTTTTCGAGCGGAAACATATTCTACGTCAACTTGCAAGAAATTTGGGTATTTCAAAAGCGGCAGAAGAACCAAAAAGAGCCATTCAATTTGGTGCCAAGACTGCAAAGATGGAAATCGGTCTGAGTAAAGCCAAGGGCACAGACTCTCTATAATGATCAGGAAAATTTCATCGCTGAAATAATCGAGAAGGTTACATTGTTAGTTAACAAATTGTCTCTTTTCTATCTAAATAATCTAGAAGTTCGCTTACTTGGCTGGAATTGCGTACCTTGGCTCAACAATCACAGCCTGACAAGCGCTAAGAAGGTTCTTCTCAGTTTCCACCTTACTTGGGTCAAATACACCTTCATTTAAGTCTAACAGGAATACCTCACCCTTGACAACACACTTACGGCCAGATTTCTCTACCAACAGACATTTAACAACTACATATGAGTTAGTGTAACATGGCTGAACGTAGTTAATGTTTAAGTTTGCAGTTACCGCCTTCTTGGATTCGAAGTTCTGGATTCCAAGTCCACAAGTCAATTCGTCCAATAAAGTGGCAATGAATCCTCCATGGACAATCTTAGGATGTCCAGAAAGCTTATCGCCCAAGTGAAAAAAAGTGTAACTGTGGTTTTTGTCCTGTTCTGGCGAAAACAGGTCAATATCATTGAATTCATCTAAGAACTTGTCGCTGATAATGAATAAAGTCTGCGAACGCAACGCAATCTTGTCACTGCCTTTCAAACTAGACGAAGTAAGCTCTGTTTCAACGGCATCTTCAACGGCAGCAGATTTTGGGTTCTTGGCCGAATGTTCCTTATGAGCGTTGCTGTAATGTTCATACACTGGATGAGTGTACAACTTCTCCTCGAGTGGCGAATTAAAAGTGGTTTGGTCAGGAACACCGGCAGACATTTTTGTTTATGAAACTTTCAGGTTATTTTTTATACAGCGTGTGGCGCAATTGCTTATGAATTATATTCAATGATTGATTGGAGACTCTTGATTGCGAGCCATACGATAGCCGAGCCGAACATACAGTACAACCGTTTGCAAGCCTATGCAAGAGAACGGGAAGGCATGCAAGTGAAGGTACGATTTACGAAGAAAATGTGCAGAAGTTCAGTCAAGAGAAGTTTCACGAACTTTAAACTTTTTAAAATTAGGTTCTTTATATTTATAGATTACCGAATAACAGATGTTATTGGTAAAGTATATCTTTACGAAAGCTTATATGATCTACTCCAAAATTGAATAATTGATAGTTATAAATTAGTAGTATGAAGTCTAATTATACAGTAGCTTGAGTGCTCAAGTAGAGAAAATTCCTCACAAAACACTTCCAAAAACTTTATGGAATTCAGCCTTAGCGCCAGTTTCGAAAATATTTCCATGACACATAACCATACGGTCAAAGTCCCATGAATAAATGGCCTTAAGGCCTTCAGCAGATCCATTTACGTCTGCAATCTTTCTAAGCATAGCGCCGCCAACTTTGCTATCTGGGTTCAAGAATTTAGCCATATACGACCAACCAGAGAAGGGACTAGATTGATCAAATTGTTCCAACTTAGTGTCTGTTCGTAAATTGAAAAGCAAATCTGCCTCAAACACCGTTTTCGACGTCTTGTCATACATTACAAGTTCCTTATTAGCATGTTTAGGGAGGTAAACAAACTCAAAATTAGAGAGAATGACATTGTCTGTAATTCCAATCTCCCGAAGAATCTCAGCATTTATCACTTTATTTGCATATTTGGATGTAACATGGAAATCAATTGGGGTTTGTTCTCCCAAGTCCACACCCTCCATGGCGATGATTTTCATACCTGGATAATGTTTTTTAAATGACTTTGCAGCCATTGTATGTTCCTTATCTGGGATAATAAGATAAGATACATTAAAATTGGAAGCACTTCCTGTGACAAGCTGCAATGCTTTAACGACATCTTCATTATGAGGAATAGCAGACCATACAACAACGCTTCCGTTGAAATTAAAAAGAGCCATTCTAGCTCCGAAATTGACTTTTCCGAATCTCTTGAATCCACTGTGTGCAACAACAATGTTGTCCGTTAATTTTCTAGAGAGAACCTTCAATGGATTTGGGTACATGACGGGCAATTAGATGCGATATGAGACGCTTTTGAGACGGATGAGGTTACTGGTTATGAAATTAGAAGCTGGTCACGAACTGGTTTTAAACTGGTCCGAATGATTTCAATTAGGGTAATGAACTGGTGGTGATACCGTAAGAAATAGTTAATGTCTAGTGCTGGATGGGACTCTTTAGACAAGTTAGGTGCAATACTGACGGAATCTATAATCAAGTAAAATAACAATTTCCTTGTATAAAGTATATAATAAATAGACGTTTGATAAACTTTTGAACACTTATGTAAGCGTGAAATTGTCGGTTTTATATACTCCAAGTGAAGGTTGTTTATTGCTTCTATGTCTCGATGGTCGGCTATTTAGTTGCCGATGCTCCGTAAGCAAGCCTGACCATTGCTCAATAAGCTACATTGGCTGGAACAATAGAAAAAGTGAAAAAAACGCTGTCAAAAGCAGCCGCTCAATCATAAATTTACATGATTTAGTAGAATTCCCTTTATTTATTCTCTTCGAGCAAAGGCATATGGTATGTTTGAGAACATACTGTCTCGGCGCTTACACCAGTAGAGATACATAGGAAGAACTTTCAAAGTCTTATCCCTTTATTATAGAATGCCCTTTTTATTATTTAGTGTAATTGACAGGTTTTGTTTTAGGGCTCCTTCACCACCTTCAATCAACTGAAATACAATCCTGTCCATCGAGACCTAATAAAGGCAAATTTTCCACAATTTGAGTGAGTAGAAATTATATTTAATTCAATATTTCTTTTCACAAATGCATGAATTTCCATTGGAGAAATGTTCTTGAGCCTAGTCAATGTCGTCATTTGAAGTCACCATCCCATGTCAAGAAACAAAAAAGAAAAAAAGACACCCCTTTAAAAATTTCAAAGAATTTCAAGAACAAACCATATCACTAATCCTGTCAAAATCTCTTTTTGCGCTTCTTCACCTTATCAAAACCATTGTTTCATGTTATCGCCACCTGCAGGCCAGATCTTATGTGGCGTATTAATCTATCACTTTCCGATGACTCTTGCTAATCCGAGAGCCGTACATCTTCGTATTCTCCACGTCAATCTCCCAACTTTCAACTTTTTTTAAGAAAGTAAAATAGAAACCACTTTATTGGGATTTACTATTTATACCATCTCTTCCCTCTTCTTGTCCTTTGGTGCCTCTTATTACCTTGCCTAAGACCGTCTCTATGACCTCGGCCGAGATCTTCTATAATCTCAAACTCAAGATAGATAAGTTTTACGCTTCAGTCGTAGAACCAAATCTTGGAATCTCTCTTCTTCTATTGTCGCAATGTCTTAATTCGGTAATGATTTTGACTTGTAAACTTTTGGAGTCCGATAAGGATTGGTTGGAGCCCATCACTCCAGTGCAGATTCTCTTCGCTCGGATGATCATCACTTATGCATGTTGTGTACTATATATGCTCATAACGAAAAGCGTAGAGGATGCTCCATTTGGTCCTAAGCATTTGAGGCCGATTCTTGTTGCCCGTGGTGTTTTGGGCTTCTTGGGTGTCTTTGGTCTTTACTTCTCTTTGCAATACTTGAGTTTATCAGATGCCGTAGCGATTACGTTTTTGATACCATTAGTAACTCCATTTTTTGCTTGGATAGCTTTAGGTGAAAGATACTCCGTTTTAGAGGCTATTTGTGCAGTTTTGTCCTTCGGCGGCATTCTTCTCATAGCCAAGCCAGACTTCATTTTTGGAAGCAAATCACAACTGGAAGTTCCAGAGTCAGACTCGGCAGAATCCTCTTCAAGTGAACTTCGTGTCTTAGCTACAATTGTAGCTCTTGTTGGGGTTTGTGGTGCTTCTAGTGTTTATGTCGTTCTCCGCAAAATCGGAAAAGCCGCCCATCCTCTTATCTCCGTCAGTTATTTTGCCTTGCTGACATGTCTCATTTGCTTCTTCAGCACTGTATTCATTCCATCATTGTCCTTTCAGATCCCACAAACATTCAAACAATGGTTTTTGTTCTTCCTTATTGGCTTTTCCGGTTTTTTCATGCAATTCTGTCTTGCCGCTGGCCTTCAACGTGAAAAAGCAGGTCGCTCATCACTTTTAATATATTCAAACATGGTATTTGCATTGTTCTGGGACTTTGTCATTTGGAACCATCTCCCGGGTCTTTTGTCCATATTGGGAACCCTCATCATTGTAGGCAATGCCTACTTGATCATCAAGCTTAAACCATCAACATCAGAACATTCTGGTGTTAATGTTGAAGCTACTAATGCTGGTTATAGAAAACCAAATGAGATTGATCTAGAAGACTTCATCTTGAGTGAGGATGATAGTGACTAGACAAGAAATTTACACAAGATGCCAAGACACTAAGCTTATTTATGTATGCTTGCATTATTTACTAATAATCAATTTGTTATAGAATTTTTTTCATTGTAACAATCACTGTGCTTGTATTTGTATTTCAATAATAGGGTTGTTGTCGTTTGGCATGAAGGTCAAAATTACCTAACAGTTTCAATTGGATACTTTTCGATCTCACTTATGATCTGTTTTCGTAGGTTCGTTTTTATCCCCAATCTCGTCCAACCATGAAAGTTCACTTCGTATGCTTCGAAGCGGTAGAAGTTTCTCGACGGTTTTCTCTTGTTGAGTCGCTAGTAGCTTGGCTTCCTTAGCTGCAGTGGATACCAGTGATATTAGTTTTCGAGAATTGTTTAGGTTCACTTCAAGATACTCAACTTTAAGGTAGTCTTCAGCAGATGGATCTGAAGGTAGAGCTCTTAATTTTTTTACCCATTTGGACATATTGTCAATTGGTTTTACTAATAGATTATTATCAGAAAATATTCTGTTTTTTAAGGTTTGGATGAGCTAAAGCAAATGGGGCTTGGTGGTCCAGTGGAGAACTTGACTATAGTAAGATTGAAGAGGTAATTAAAGGAATGTATCACGTTTGAAATCTTTGTACTTGTAAAGTTTAGTTTTGGAGTTTCTATCTATGAAAATTTGAAAGATATGTCAAGCTCAAGTGAGAGTTATGGATGATAGAATGTTTGAATGTAAATGTTTGTGATTCCCCACAATTGGCATTATCGTGCTTGATATGAGTAGATGGTGGCAAAGTGGAAACGTGAGATGAGGCTATCAAAAATTTTTGAAAAATAATTAGTTGAAAATTTTAAACCTACCAAACAATTTTACAATTGTCTCTTCTCATCTCTTTTCATCTGGTCGCGTCACGTCTCGCCTCATCTCATCTCATTGCATCGCATCGTATCGTATCGCATCACATCGCATCTTATCTTATCTTATCGCATATAATCCATTTCTATATTTACACGTTTAATTTCCATTTTACTATATCCAATACAGTCTTAAAATAATACAATAACAATGTCCTATAATGGAGTGGGTCTACAAACTCCTAGAGGCACAGGTACTTCTGGGTACATCCAGAAGAATGTTGCTAACAAACAAGTGGAAGGACACCGAGAGAAACGGGCAAGGGATGCAGCTGAAACAGAACGAAGAGAAGTCAGAGCTCGAATGCAATTGGCACGTCGTTCTGCTGGACAAGAATTGAAAGAACATCTAGATAAGAGACACATTGAAGTCAAATGTACAGAGCTACGCGACCAATTAGAAGACGAGGACGTCGATGAAGATACAATTAAAAGAAAAGTGAATGAATTACGGAAATCATTGTTGTCACTTCCAAAGGCTGCCGAGGTGACTTCAGATGATTCACAGGGATTCCATAAGATCAGTCGAAGGGAGTTGTTGGAACGCCAGGATAAAAGAAAGCGTGAGGAAGGCTCGGAAAACCTCAAAAAGGCGACTCAAATGGCGACGAAACAACAGACTGAAGATCTTTCTAAGGAAAATATTGATGTGGGAGAGCTGAAAAATGAAGAGGTTCAGAAGACAAAAGATGACATTTCCACAGAAGATGCTTGCAATAAGGCTTCTCAGAAGGAGGAGAAAACAATTCAATCAGAGGAAAAATCAAATCTGGACATTCCAGAAAAGTCAAGTACTTATAATTATGTGCCTAGATATGGTCAGAGATAGATTTAAAAGAACCCAATAAAAGTTTGATTCAAACGTTTATGCATTCACTAAAATTGTTTATACTTTCCGTTTAAAAGAATTGAGAACTTAAGCGCTGTTTTTCAAAATAGGTTCCGCAACATTGGACTCTTCAAAAGACACTAATTTCTCGCCTAAAGGATTGGTCGCTTCAGATTCGCTTTTTTCTATATTCTCAATTTTTCCAGTTCCCTGGGAATTCTCCGTTGATTCCGATATCAAATCTGTGGCAGGCGTTACTGACTCTGTGAGAATATTGTCTGATAATTGGCTTTCAATAGGATTCTGAATTGAAGGCGATGTCTTCATATCTTCTGCAACGTTTAAAGTTTCAGAAAGTTTTTCCTCGGAGTCGGACATTTTAGTGCCTGGACCTTGGTCAATTTTGACTTCGACGCCAGCATCGGGGTCATCTTCACCATCAACCACGTCCTCGTCAAGACCTACAACCGAATCCTTGGAACTTCCTTTTGGAAACGTTCCATCTTCAACATCTTCAAATTCGTTAGCGTCCTCTGCAGCTTCATCTTCATTATTCTCTAATTCACCTTCAGCATCTGAGTCATCTATTTCACGTTCATTTTCTTTAACTTCCTCTAGTTCCTTCTCCTCCCCTTCATCTTGGGCCTTCACAAACTGAAGTTCCCATAAATCCGTGGAAACTACCTTGAACCTAGGCTCGACTATTATCTTAGTCTCTTGAACCAGTTTAGGTAACTTCTTCCCCCTTGGTCCCTTGGCTCGGCGCGTAATCAGAGGAGCAGGTTGTGTACTCTCACCAGCACTCTCCTCAATTATGTCGGAATCTTCTTTTGTAGGAGAATTGGGAGAGGAAATTGGACCTGGTGGCTTGGCCATACCAGGTAGGGGAATACCACGAGCCATGATATTCTGTAAATTAGAAGCGATTCCGGACTTTTCACCACTCCATTTCCTTGCAAGCGGGGCAGGTCTTTTCTGTTCAATCTGAGGTTCTGGCTGATTAAACATTTGCTGGAAAGCTGCGATTTTGGAGGATAATTTGTTAGGCTTTGGTGGTGGCACTTTTCCAGCGACAGCAGGTTTCTTAGGTCGAGGAGGGATGAATGGGGTACCACCAGTAGCGGCAGAGGGTGAATTTTCGGCATGTGAGCTTTCAGCAGGCGAGCTTTCAGCAGACGAGTTGTTCGTAAGTGAGCTTTCGGCTGTTATTGAAGCCTTAGTGATAAGTGAAGCCTCAGCGGTGGAGGGAGCGGCAGAAGGTTCTTCCAGTGGGCGCTTAGGATCAATTGGAGTCTCAAATTCGTCTAACGACTGATCTTTGCGTTCAGTCAGTTCTTTAGAATCATCTGAAATCACAGTCTCCAAAGGCTCTTTCTTCAAAAACATTTCCTCCTTTAAATGCTCAGTCGAATAGGCTGATGGAATGTTTTCTGAAGAAGAATCCTTAGTCTCACTGCCGGAATTGGAAGAGACTATACCACCGATACCAAAGCCCTCTTCCTCTTCATCAACATGTTTCTCGGCCACGATTACTTTCGGTTCAATGGTTGGTGGCTTGTCAGTACTCTGTACATCTTCAGTTATATCTTCGCCCTTGAAATCCTCGTCGTTAATAGCTTCAACACTTTCAGTAGCTTCAACATTCTCAGTGACCTCTACATCCTTACTGTCGGCGGCCTCTTTACCGACGACAGTTTTTGTCGGTCTACGTGGAATCTCAGGAATCTCAGGAACTGATTCTACAGACTCTATAGGCTTCACAGAAGCCACAGCCTCGTTTTCGAGCTCAACTTCATCGGATTCTAAATTCTTAGCCGCTGTTACCTCTTCAATAGTTGGAGTTTCAACTTTGGCAATTCCTAATTCGACAGTCTTTGGACTCTTGGATTTGATAGGTCTTGGTGGAATCACCGGAGTTGTCTCTTTGCCCGTAGACTCTCTAGGGTCTCTAGCCAATGAATCTATGGAAAACTCTGGAACGTTTTTAGATTCAGGAAAGGTTTCCTCCATAGCATCTCCACTTTCCTTCAACGTTTCATCAACCGATCCAACTTTTGTTGGCTGCGGGCTGGTTGAGTCCATACCAATTACCTTTGGCAAATCATCAACTACTCTTTTAGGTAAATCATTTTCAACAGAATCTTTTCCTTCAAATCCATTTTCATCAATTGACACGTCATCTTCAGTCACATCGCGTCCTTTCTTAGGTCTTGGAGGAACTACTGGAGTAGGAATAGTTGTAGGGCTAGATGAAGCTTGAGGAGCATCTACCAGATCAATTTTTTCAGAAGAGCTTGCTTCTGCAGATTTCTTCTTTGGTCTTTCGGGGATTACCGGAATTCTTTCATTTGGCTCTTCCAGCATCTTATGAGGAAAAGAGGTAGTATTTGTACCAAGAGACTGGACTATACAAGCATAGATTTGAGGAGGGAATTTCAATTTGGTTAACTTCGTCTCACAAATTACATTTAATTAATTATCAAAAGCATAAATTATACAATTCACAAAAATTTTTCAAATCGTATTGATCTCATGGAAGTTCTTCATAACCTCTCAGACTTCACAGCCCCTGTGCCATTTGGATTCATAAATTATAATTCGATCCATATACATATAAAACTTAAAACTGCATCATTTGTAAGCCAAGAAAATTTTAAAACCTACTGTTAAGGTTTGCTTGATGAAAGCATTGAGACTACAGCTTCAACTGAAACTCAGATATGAGACTGTAAACAAAACAATACAAAAGTGGTCTTGATTCATTAACATTATTATATATATATTTATTTTCTTTTCAAAAATGGAATTCTGGATATTGGCTTGACATATGGAATTAGATGAGACAATGCTTGACATGTCAATGCAGATTATTAGATGGCTTCTTGAGATTAAGAGGATCGATGACGCTTTTTACTAAATGACGAGTTTCCTTCTGATGCATTTTCTTGAAATGGCGGAAATAGCTCAAGAGCGGGTTTGACTTCGTCTTCCAACACTTGATTGGAATAGTCTCGAAGCAAACCGGGCACTGGAGAGCCTCAATGATGTTCTTCTTCCGACTATAGCTAGAGCGGTTGAGCATGTACTTACCAACGTTAAGCCCCTCGGGTACAACAAAGTTATTGGCGTAAACTCCATGCATGAGGGTCAAGTGACTAAGGTAACTGGAGTTTTTGAACGGATAGAACCGAACCTCAGGACAAAAAGCGCATAAGCCACATTTGCTTTCTCCAACAACTTTATGGTTTTCATCAAGCTCATATCGGAAGTACTGAGGCTCGTAAGGAGTATTCTCGTTGAACTGTGTCGATGTCTTATAGAATACATTTGAAACCATATCCTTGATCTCCGAAATATCTCTCACATAAATCTTTCTCTGAAGAACACCAGACTCAAACCCAATTGGTCCATTGTGGGAACCACAATGTGTCTCCTCTGGTCGCCCTTTATAATGCTTATGAATGCGTTCAATTACCAGAGACTTAGACGCATTTAAATTTTGTTCTACCACTGCAAAATTTGTAATGTTATTGTTAAGGATGATCTTCGATATGTTACCTGTGTAGCTATGGTAATTGAGATCAACCTCTAAACATTGAGTAGCGCTACTTTGTAAAGTAACAAAACCGCTGCTCTTAAATCGTTTTGAAAACGGTTTCAGCTCAGAAGTAGAAGCACTTTTAGACTTTGGCAGATTGTAGTAGTAGTCTTCTTCATCATCGTCATCAATTTGGTACTTTCTTTTCAGCTTTTTTGGTATGTAGTGGGATAAGTCTAGGCTGGCTGAAGACGCATCCACGCAACAAATGCTTTCGTGCTGCGAAGAAAACTTCGGTTGCAAATCTAAGTATTCTTCTTCTTCCACTTCACCATTGTTAACTTTGACTAATTTCATGATATCATCATCAGAAATGCCATACGGTGGAGTGAGTGGAAGAAAAGTCCCAGCGCCTTTAGTAAGTGAAAGAGGTGAGTGATCCGAGTCCGAATGAGAAATTGTGCATGGTTCGCAAGTGAGCGACAATGTACTTTCATGTAGGCTTGTAGCATCACTTGAAAGATTGGATACTGAAGCATCATTTTCCGAAGACTGATCGAAATTAAATATGAATTCCTCCAACTCAAGAAGGTTGTCACTTCCGCTGTCATCATTACAACATTCCAAAGTAGGTTCCGTCTCGTCCTGTGTCTGCTTGGAAGCACACACAGCATCGTAATCATTCAATATTTGTTCAATTTCGGAATTGAGTAAAGTAAGTGAGTTTGAACTCTTCGAATTTGAATCGGCAACAGATTCGGGTTCCAAGATTTTAGGGGCATCATAAATATCAGAGTAAAAACTCATGGGATCCAAGTCGGTGTAACCCAGGAGCTCGAACTCATAACGGTCAAAGTTCATATCGATAAGGTAAGTGTTTTGATTAGAGTAGGTTGTTGACTTGTTTGTTGTAATATTTTTGGGAAAGTTTTTGGTAAACTTGAAGAAAGAAGTTGTGGTTGGAATAAATTTGACAGAAATCTGGAGAGCGTCTCCCTTTTTACAGGTTTTCTTTTTTGGTCGGGCTAATGGTTTACCCTGCTCAATTTGCAGACTTGAAAGGTGGCTGCAAATCCTGCATCGTGCAATAATGCCCCCCTCTTCTAATTCAATTCTCAGATTTATTTGAGGTGATAAAAGTAATAATATGTACTGTATTTTATTATTTAATTTGGATTTAATTTTTAATGATTAAGAAGTCTTTCTTTGAGTACCTCAAAAATCAGTCTTATAAGAGAAAGCTGCACGTCTTTGAGGTTGATCTCACTTATAGCTACAAACAACGAGAAATTATCTTAGAAGTATTCAAAAAAATTGTTAAATTAGTGAGGAAAATTGGGACTGTTAAAAATACCCAAGATTTTTTCGTTTCTGGTTCCACGGGCAAGACAGAAGTATTTATAACACAATGACAAACAAAATGACATCTTCTGAAATAAATTTCTTCACGGATTACTAAATTAGCGCCCCAATGATGACTATTAAGTTTATAGCCGTTTTGAACATGAGCCTCCAACGACAACCGGTAACAAGTGACTGAGACTACAAGACCTAATAATTCTTGATAATATTACATTTTTCCAGTTCAATATAATCATACAAAAAAAATTAATCTACAGTATTCAATATAATAATATCTTGATCATTTATTAGGAACTAATCAATAGAGATAAATTGGCTTTATCTGGTTGACTCTAGTCAATTAGTCAAAGTCGACCAATTAAGAGTAGTTCAATCTAAAAATATCATTAAACACATAGTAAGAGTTTCCATCTGGAATCAAATGGAATACTTGAGAGTAACGTTGAGCGTTTTGTTCCTCGTCAATCAATAATTCTCCAGTGACCATAGCCAAAATGTCACCATTTGGAGAAGCTGGTTGAGCATCCAAAGTAGAGATACGATGAGCAACCTTTTGGAATGGCAATGAAACCAATTTCTCAACGATGTCCTTAGCACCTTGAAGCTGAGAAGTCTCAAAGGTCAACATAGATTGGTCACGGTATAAGTTACCCAATTGAGTTCTGTCGGAGTCGAACTGTTGGTAGTAAAAGTTACAGAACTCAGTAGCAACGGTGTTGAAATCGACTGTGGGTTAGTACATTGCGGAAGAAGGGTAGTGGGGAGTGTAAGAGACTGAGAGGTTGTAGGAGACGTTGAAAACGTGGGGGAGACGTTGGGGATGAGTAGTAAGACGAAGGAAGTAATAAAAAGAAGTAATCAAGACAGTTTGATCGAACATTCTGACGGGAGTCTACCCAAGTTTCATGATTTTGATTGGTATTGGGGATTTTACTTCTGTATCGGAATAACTTACCCAAAATAGGTCAAAAAATCCCGTGGAAAAAGGAATTTTGTTCATCTGGGTATAGATCAAAACATTTTTCCCTTCATCTCTACAAAATCTTCTTGGTTTTGTACATACCTGACATGATGGAGGTTTAATGTGGTAGTTGAGGAAATCAAGAAGTGTATCCCTGCATGAAGCGTGAAACTTAAAACCTAAACCATAAGATGGAGATAAACTACTCAAAGGCCCCCAAATATTGTTCTTTCAATTGGTCAATCCGGTTAAAAAATTTGTTATCTAATTTATGTATTTAATCGATAGATCTCCCCTCTTTTTTGTTTTGTCACTGCCCAATCTTTCACTCATCGTCATGTTAATTAAAGGAGCAATAGATCACATCATCTTCCAATTAGTAATGAATATGGATTCTAATGACTTTAATGACTTATCGGTTCTAACTTCTATATAACCAAATCCATTATTTTATTCCTTTACACGATTTTTTCTTCATTAAGCTATCTAAACAAGTTGTGAATAGTCCTTCAAAATACCCTTCATATGCGTATTTGTAATCTTTCCACGTCTGGCTTTCTTTTGTTTTCTCTCTTGTTGTTGTGGCTTCTTCTTGAGATCATGTGGATCCGCTCCTGTTGGCTTTAATGAGTTACTCACCAATGCCTGGTAAAGACTATCCTTATCTGGAATTCTAGTATGTTTCCACAGCTCTACAAACTCCTCGTCAACAGTTGCCAACTCACCGCCGAAATTGGCCCATACAGATCTTGGAGAATTATCTTTTTTAGCCCTTAAAACAATGATTTTTCCTTCCTCCTCTAACGCCTCAATTGCTTCAAAACATCCGGACCAGCCGTCTCGAAGCTCTTTAATTGATGTTCCCTTGAATGTTGGTTGCAGCCTTAAAAAATTCAAAAGGTCCTCTGCTGACCTAATATTGTGTAATGACATATACTCCAATGTATTAGTCGATTCATCATACTTGATACGATCAATTTCTTTCAAAAGTGGAAGAAGTGTATTTCCAATGTCTAGCGAAAGATAACCTTCCACTTGAGCCACAGTTACAGGCAGATCTTGTTGTTTAATGTACTCAACAGCCATATGTAGTCTAGTGGAGAGATGAGCTCCAGAAAAGACGCCATTTTCGGCAAACTTGGTCCTTTTTGCTGGATTGGCATTTTCGTATGGATCATCGCTCCGCAGGTAATGTGTGTCGTCTTCTACGGGGGTTGCAACGGGTTTTGGGGTAACGGCACGACGTACTGCTACAGCTGGACCGTTTCTGATCCTGCTCTTGAATGCAGATAATTGTGATGACAAATCAGACATTCTGGGTGTTTAGAGGAGTCTGAAGAGGGGGTAGGAGAGGAACAGTCAGAAGGTTCAGGTAACAAAGACTCGCTCCTGACCTTAAAGCTTTAGGATGTACGGGTGTGGTAATCAGTGTATCAGTCAACAGAGGGATGAAACTCCTTATGAGACTTTTTTTTAGAAATAAACATTTTCTTGTGGATTTCGGATTTAAATGATTACCTTTCTCGGTATCAATTTTGCTCAGGTAATGTGCACTGGTTTCAAATAAACAGTGCTTGAAGCATATAGACAATATAAAACAGGTCAATCGCCAACTTATGGCTATAAAAAGAAAACCTATTATTGAGCCGACTTTATTAATTAATAAATTGAATTATATCAAATCTTTGTATCGTTTTTTTATTTTAGAGCCCTACTTTTTTTTGGAGGGTCGTGTCCGACTCAATCCCTCGTTCAATATATAAACCCCAAATTTCGCCCACCTTTTCTAAATCTCAACATACGGTCTTTGCTAAAACTGCGTGTCGCCTTCGGCATTAATTATGAGCCCAGGCACGTTGCTTTTAGTAGGGTCCCAGAGTGAACCCACTTCTAAAACCATCGCCGTTCGAGGTCGCTGGCTCTAAGGAGCATGTGCTGATCCATGAAATGGTGATGACCTGATAGCTGGAACATCCTTTTTTCTAAATATTTTCTTTGATTTCGAAGAGTAGAGTTTTTTTTTTATTTAACTTTATTTTGATAAGTTCTGACAATAAGGGTACTGATGAGACAAACACCAATACCGATTTTGACACGAGTAGACAACACTACCAAGGATATTAGTCTTGACAATGACATTGATAGTTGCAACTCGAAATAGAGGTGGAAAGTGAATTCTTCTTTAAAGTCCAGTCATTATGTATTCAAGCTTAGCTTACTATTGTCGTTAATATCGCTTGTGACACTATAACCAAACCTAGTTTAAAATACTTCTCACTTATTCTCATTTATTCACGATAATTAAGAAAAGTAGTTCTCTCCCGGTCTTCCTCTCCTGATTCGTTCTCTTATCACATACTCTTCAAAGTCAGAAATTACTTCTTCATTGAGAATTCTGTAAATGACCTTTTGACCATCATAAGTTGAGAAGTCAATTTTCTTAGCCCAGCCAAGATTTTTATACATTCCCGAATTACTCAAATCTAATTCTTTCAAATTCGAAGCTTCACTATCAGCCATCTTTGTTCCAGCTTCCGGCGCTGGATCATTCGAAATCTCAAAAGAGCGTCCATTATAGACGATCCGCTCTTTTCCGTCAATTAGACGAGTCAGTAAACTTCCACTTAATATTTCAACTAGAAAATTTCGAACAAGTCTCATGTTGATCCAAATCATAGACAGCATATTGACGCTCCTTAACTGACAACAGCTTTTACCCAAACTAGTGAAAATCTCTTCGGGTGAGATACTTTCAAGATGTGTACTGTTAATTGCACGAAGGTTTAAATCGCTTAAAAACACTTGTTTATCTCCTCTGGTAAGGTAAGTGAGCTCAGCGACAGGTGGACCTAATGGCGGCAATAAACTATTGTATTTAAGAATAGGTTTAGTAAGAGTGCCAAGAGAAAACACAGAAGAGGCTGAGGATCTGAGATCGTCCCCAAATTTGCCGAGCTCATTGCCATATTTGCCGTCACCACCATATTGTCCATCATTTCCAAATTTGGAAAGATTGTGTCTCCAAAATGGACTAGACATATTGTACAGTACTTGCAGAGGACCAATTTCTTCAAGAGTAGGTCTCATGTTTTTTGGAAAATTATTCATCAAGTCGTACCTTTGATACTGTCTAACGTACGCTGGCTTGATTCGGTAATCTGTTGAAAAGGTGAGATTTGCGAAATTGGCGGATTTCAAATTCGGACACATGTTTATAAGATGAACCACATAACCTACAGGAACATCCTTTGATTGAGCGTAATTAAGGAGAAACTTATTGATTTTGGGATGTGCATATGATGAATTTTGGAAATGAACGAAATGAGAGAGGTGGGTATGCATATGACTAAGGTACTGAGTTTGAGCATGGTGATGAGCTTGAGCATGACCTTGAGTTTGAGTTTGAGCATGAATATGAGCTTGAGTTTGAGCTTGAACATTAGAAACGATTTGAACTGGGTTTTCGGAATGTGATCTTCTTCTTTTGAAATACTTTGAAATTTTTATCCTTTTCAGAGAATTCTGCGATTGGATCGATACCGAAGAATGAACTTTTGTCAATGGAACCGCCGGCGCCGGATGTAAAGCATAGAGAGGGTTATTTTTATATTTCCAATCACGCCAACCAGCCAAAGTATTGCATAGTAGATCATTGAGACCATCATCGGAATTTTCATCTTGATCTCCGGTTTCAGATCTATCATCGTCATTTTCAATGTATCCCGACTTGATATTCGATAAATCTACACTTACCACATATAAGCCTAAAGACGAGTTCAAACGAAGACACGACACAAATTGTGCAAATCGATATGTGGAAGTGAAAGATACACTCCTATATAAATACGGTTTGACAGCCAGATACATGCTACGAGACGTCAACATACAATTCAAATACAGTGTGGGATCATCCAAGTAATCAAACACAAGAGCCTGGATCTCAATGGGAAGTTGACTAAATGAAACACATCGGTTCCATAAAACACGAGTGGCTGCCAACGTATGAGGCAGTTGCGGACGTTTGGTCAGATACATTCTTTGCGCCTTCATGGAGACGTCAGAGAGAAGACTACGGTACTTCATCTTCAAAGATTTTGATTTCGTGGCTTGCTGGATTTTCTGGAACTTTGCAACTATGCCATTGATTTCCAGTTGTGTGAGTGGGATGAGCAGATGTGTTTTGTAGTCATATCTAGCATTTGGACTCAATAGGGACCGATAAGAAGGGAGATACTTATGGTACTCCACCACGTCCGAGAGCACCACGTCAGCCATGATGCAATAAATAGGGAAACAAGAATATCTGGATGAGCCAAAAAAGGGTTTTGAAAAGGTAATAAATAGAATAGATTATAGATTCTTGGTGGTGTGGAAAGTGGTAACAATAACAAAAAGCTACCGGCGCCTGTATGGTAGATGTGGGTTGAGGCAGTGCGACTGTGGGAGGCGGTAGGAAGGATAGGGGTAGAGCGAGTTACGGGGGAGCAGATGGCGTAAGAGCAAGTTAGTGCGTAGATTTTAGTAACTGTTTATTTTAATGTCAGTTGATTTTAGTGTCGGTGGTACTTTTCAAATGAAAATTTTATTTAAACTTCCTCTTCTTCCTCTTCAACTTGGACTCGAGCTGACTTAGGCGGCCTGGGCTTGGGCGTGGGTTGGTTTGTGGGGTAACAGATAACGCTCTAGTCGCACCGGGTAGACAGGAACCTCGAGCGAGATAGAGTCAGGGAACAAATGAAGACTAAGAACTTTTAATTTCGATAAGGAAACGGCGGAGCAAAGAAAAAGAAATTTATTTTATACTTTTCGAAAATTCAATGCTTCATATATACAATTGTCCATAGTTTGCTAATTTTCCACTGTCAACGGCTTTTCTTGCTTGGAAAATTGCGCGCCGACCCAGACGTTGCTTGATCTTGTGACTATCTAAATGGGGCGCGTGGATGTACTGGATGCGGAGGTATAAGTCGCAAGACTAGAATGCTCGGTCGATTGACAGAAAGAAGTTGCAATTCGAGACAAATCAAATTTACGAGAATTGGTTTTGGTATGTTTCGCAAATTTTATTGAATGAATTATTTTGGAAATTCTCAGAGAACAGGGAAGTGTGAGCTACGATTCATTGACTGATTGACTAAATGATTAATTGACTGATAATTGACTGATTGATTATTGACTGATTGATTAGCTGATTGTTTATCGACTGATTTATTATTTCATTATTGATTTTTGACTAAATGGCAGTAATTACCTCAAATCTGCAGTGCTTTGCCCCTTTTTCGATTATTAATTGCCTCGGACTAGCGCGGAAGACCTTTGACTGAACTCCGTCAAATCCAGATTTATTCCGGATACTTGGTGCCAAGAACCCGAAACTTCCTTCCAAATTGGGAATATTCAATTTGTGAATAAAAAAAAGTGGCTCATTCAATTAGATGTTTGCAGTTTATCAATTGCAAATAGGTGTTGGCCATTTTCATTGTGGCTTCTGCTGTGGCTCTGTTAGTGGCACAAGACCTAAAGCTCCTATACTGAACTGGAATAATTATGGTTTGGAAGAAATTTTACCATGACAAGTAAATCAATATCACGATTTATATTGACTATCGGAAGAAAAATATACCAGTTATTGCATCTTACATCGTATCTCCTCATGTGTTTGGCCTTTGTTAGGCTGCAAAACGGGGATGTAGGCGCATACTGTTTATTTACATATACTGCACCTATTGTTGGCGTATATGCAGGTTGAATTAATGATAATGAACAAAAATCTTCTATCAAATGTTTATTCTTTCGAAAAATTTCATCAGTCTTGCAGAAACAGACCTTAGCATAAGTTTCCGAATATTTTACCTTGGATCGGAGCCAATGTGTTCGAAGAAGGTGAAAAACCATCACTCCAAGTAAACCATTTCAGAATTTGAACAGATTTAGAAATTCTTACCTCTTGATTTAAATTTTCAATCGTTTTTTTTTTGTGGAATTATAATTTCCCCCTATGGATCTGTTACTTTATGTGTGTCGAAGTATTTGACTTGTTGCCGAAGAGGCAGTCAAAGCTTAAATCTACCTACTCCGCCTCCATAAAATAAAGAGCAGTCTTTAATTTACTTATTCTATGTGACGTTTGCGAACGAGAAAAGTGTTTTTTATATGATTAGAGTATCGCCATTCACTTACAAAGAGTTTTGAAGTAGCAAGGCCTGAGGACATACAGAATTGAAGTAGTCATTTTGCTTCTTCCCTGCGTTCAAATGTTGGTAACTAATTCAATTTTCTTATAAATTCAGGTTATTTTAACAATATAGCGCAATCGCATTGGCAAGTTCCATTTGCTTTGAGTTTAAGAACGTCCATCGAAGTGAGGCGGGCCCAACTTAATTACATGTCGTTGAATTATTTCAACACTTTCATGCTTTAGTACATTGTTCCGCGGGAAGATGGAAACGATCATTCGGATGTTTCTTCAAGTGAATTCAAGTATCAAACCGACTTTACACGAATGACGATAGAAAACACTAAAGACTATGAAATGGACTAGCCATTAAAAAATGGATTAATTTGAATTTGATAACGATCTCTTGAAGGAATATAGAATTAAAGAACAGTCGCCAACAACAGCCATAAGAATATAAAGATGTTCGAAGATACCACTGGCAAAGCGAGAACCACTAGAAATATAGCACCACTGCTTTTTAATTCATTCCTACTTCAAATTACTCACATCTCATGCCTATGGATTTACCATGGCTTCATGCACAACCAGTGTCTGGGAACAAAACATTAGGTATCATACCTTTCAGCGAAATTGAATATACACCTTACCTTGAAAATGAACGCCTTAACAAAAAAATTGTGGGAGCAATTAAGTTTTCAATGATGGCTTCATTATAAATTTATAAACTCGAGGCGAAGAGACGAAAACACTTTCACTTTGCCCGCTTCAAAGATGAAAAGATCGAGACTCTTATGAATCGCCAGGCTAACTGTCAAACATGTTCAGCGGTTGTTTTTTAAATATTTCGAAAAATAGCGAAAATACGAAAACCGCAAGTCGTGAATATTACTAATATGACTAATAATGGAAATACTATAGATTGGAAATATTCAAGCAATCTTTTGCCTTTCAAGTGCTCCCAACTCATCCATTTTGGTGGCCATGACTGCAAGCACTTAAATGCCTACAAAGAAAAGGCAATAATTCCTTAAAAGTAGATCTTATAATTCATTAGGGAAGTAAAAGAACTGGAGGTTTTTCCTTAAATCATCTATGTTAACACTAAATGCGCTTTCAAAGAAGCAAAAACTTAAAAGTGCATGTTGCATAGTTGAGCTATTTCGATTGTTTTTTGAAAAGCAAGTTCACAACATTTACGGCGCAACATCACTACAGTGTTTAAGGAACAAACTATTTGTGCTATTCTCGAATATCCGCTTACATAATCAACCTTTTCGCTTTTGCCGGTCTACATTCGTCCATTACCAGACCCAAGTGGGGTATGTTTCGACGGTAAATTTAAAAAAGGAATATTATTTCGTCGTAAAGACAAAAATTATTCTCAAAAGCGCAACCTTTTCGTACACTTTATTGCCTTGTTCACGAAGACGTTGACAACGACGTCAAACATGAGCTGAGACAAATGTATAGGAATATCTCTCCCAATATACGTAAGTGTACATATACAGGCCAATAGTCAAGGTAAAGGAATCTGGGTGTTCTATGTTGATGTTGGCGGTCGAATCACCCTCCACACACATACATGAAAGATTTCATACTAAATTGGATTTATAAGAATGAGAACATACAAAACAAAACATATTTACCTAAACAGAGAAAAGGGTCCATGCATTGTTTATTGAATCAGACTCTGCCATTTAAAAGATTCTACTCACCTCGATTCACTGGCTGAAAAACGACCTCTGGATAAGCCAAGACTCAATACTCGGTATGGATCTTTCCGACACGATGGAAACCAAAGAGCCTTTAAAATGAAGTCGGCGTGTTATTGTGTATTTTTTGTCTTTTATTTTTACCACTTTATGCGCAAAGCAGGAATGAAAATACGAACGGGCAACTGAAATCCTTCTCTGCATCTGCTGCAACGACTGCATCTGCTGCACCTGCTGCACCTGCTGCAACTAACTAATTAGGAACTAATTGCCGGCATGACCCGAATCTCTCTTACATTCCTATACAATCAAATTCGAGAACTCTTAAGCCTGGGCCTCGGCGCTGATTGGAAACTTGACCTGTTCCTATGCGCTGTGCAGCTTCAGCCATTGTCTATCTCTGCACGTTTAAGACATCTTGCACATACATGCGCGATATCTGAGAAGCACTTCTTGATTACACGTCGTTTAAGTATTGTGGGGCTTATCATATGATTGTAGGTTCTATTTTTTAATTTTTTTAAACTGATAAATGTTTTATTTCGAATTAGTTTGAAAAAAACTGGCTGTCTATACTAATTCTGCTGGGTTGAGGGAGTTGCAGAAGAACCGGGCAGGCCTATCTTAGCCTGGGCCCTCACTCCCGCACCGCAGCTCAGTTCACCACCTCACCACCACACCACCCCCTCCTTGGCTCCGATGGCTCTTGGCTCCGTTGGCTCCTCAAAAAATGTTCTCTTCTTTTAATTCGCTTAAGCTCACGCTTTTGCGCTAAATCGCTGGGTGTCGGGGGAAGGCGCGGGAGGGGGGTCGGGTTGAGGACCTTTAAAGGTTTCGCACGGGAAATGAAACTGCACATTTTTGTAACATGTCTCAAAATCTGTATTCGTATATGTTTACCTGTTACGAATGCAAATTTTTTTTCTTGTGGAATAGCGTTTGTTTCTTCGGTTTCAATTCTAAGGACGTTGCCCAGTTGCAGGTCTATAGGCTTTTGCGCATCTTTCCTGTTCGGTGCATGTACTGTAATGTGTATGAAGCGCAAAAGACGGTTAGGAGACCCTTGGGTGCAGTACAGTCAGTCCCCTCAATCATTTTAATAGGTGATTATTTACCCTTGTAACAAGTGTGACACCAATTATGCGTCGAATATTAATTTCAGCGTCAGTAGCGTGGTTCCTCGCAGCATTGTCAGCCGCACCCTTTTACCCTGTCATGTCATGCCTCTCCATGCTTATGAGGATTCTCTAGTGCGGCTGTGAACATGACTGACTATGTCAACCTATTACGGCACCATTGAAGATTAATTAAATAAACTGCTCAAATATTGCTGATTTTCAGGAATGAAACCCTCTCTTTTCTTTAATGGTTAATTGATTGAGTTTCGAAATAGTTAGGAATCTGTGTGTGTTTATTCTTAATATGATTGATCTAGGTTTAAGTACTAGGTATTACGTCAATGTAGACTCTGCATCATAAATGTCAGCTACAGAGCAGTGGATACCAACAGGTGAAGACATGTTTACTAGTGAAAGTCAAAAAAGTGTCATGGATAGCTTATTTGAGATACGTATCATTTGACAGTGAAAGGTTCAATTTGATAATCATTCACTTCAGCGTAATGAGCTGGATCTCTCCTCAATAATTAATGCTTGAGAGACGCTTTAGTTATAGAATCTGGGTCAAAAGATTGGTATTCTAAAAGGCACTTTTGACGTGTCCCAGCACCATCCTTACTAAGCGGCAATTCTTTTTAAGCACTACAAAGTATTTATATGAAATTCTGTGTCACTGAATACTTCTTTTGGGTTATTCAATTGCTTTATTATTTTCATCTTTCAATTTTCGCCTGTTCTTCGGTTAATCTATATTCTGTTATTCCATACTCTTGGCCTTACGAACAATTCGAGATGCCATTTTTTGTAAAGCTATATGATTTGTTTCTATAAGATTTCTCTTGCCCGTGAAACATGCTTCGAATTCAAATGTACTTGGTATCGGCTTTGGCTTATTTCGTTTTCGGGCCATGTGAATAGATTTAGGATTGAGATAGGAAACTAGCTGGACAAGTTCTGGGTTGACATAGATTGAAAACTTGAAGTTCATTCGAGAACTTGATAAAATTTTGCAGTCGTTTCCTGACGTAGGTATCGACGCCTCGTTCCATAATTTGTCGCTCTTGAAATGGCTGTTCGTTGGATCGGAAGGTAAACTAGAAGTATTTTTTTACTTATTCATATATTCTAAATTAGCCGAAGGAAAAAAGAGGTTCAAGGGTGTGCGAGGGGCGGTGACGGAACTGACGAAAAGCGAACTGAGTAGAGTCAAACTAGTAAACGCCCGAAATTTATTCTCAATTTTGGATTCAATGGGAATTTGATAGCGAAAAAGAAAGCCTTTTGCAAGTTGATTCATAATTCAGGTCCTTCTGTTACTTCCTCCGTTTTGATAGGTGGGCCGCGGAGTTACCGCTCTAACGCGTTGGATTAGCAAAATGAGGTATATTTCAATTCAAAAGGCAGAATTGCTTTTGTGGCTTTATTGAACTTCAAGGTTGATTTGAAGGTAAGGAAATGTCACGATTGTTCAATTGGCCGCAGCAAAATTAGCTGGTTTGGGGTTTCTGAAAAATCTAAGTGAGCGGAAGTTGTACGATTAGAAGATCTTAAAGCATACTCCTATATAAATGAATATAGTCTTTTAGATGTAATTAAATTCTTTCTCTTCTTATTTTTCAACTTCCTTGCTTCGGCGCTGTCGTGACAACATGGGTAACTTGACAGGCTACGAATGTCCATGGGCTAGGCATAAGGGCAGAGAAATCTGGATCTCATTGATGATAGAGAGCTTTATGCATTTTCATTTTTTGCCAAATGGACCGTTTCAATTGTTTATCTTCTATATATGTAACCCAATTTACCCGCACAACATGCCATCGTTGTGGAAGCCTTGGCCGCGTTCTATGTAACCTTCCCAGAAATTCCACAACTCGACAAAATACCGAACAACTAAAGAATAATTGTTTTCATTTCTCAATTTGAAGAGACTGCTCACTCCCTGAGAATGATATTAACTGCTAATACTAAGTTGCGAAATAGTTGCGCCTACCGGTACTTAGTGGCGCATTCTGGCGCATTCTGGCGGCAACCTGCACCGCGGCAATAATTCGAAAGACTGCTTAATGCCAAGAAAAGGCATGAATCACCCACCAAATCGCTTTTGAATGGTTGCGGGTCGGCTTAAAGAATCATGAGTTTGCACAATGTGCACCCAGTTACGGAAATGAGCGGTTTACCTAGCATGACACTCGTAGAAATCCGCCTCCTGTCGTAAAAGAACAACGGGAAATCTTAAATATGGAACAGGGTCTTGGCCATATAAACAAACTTCTAACAGTATTTCCGTTTTTGTTTAAGAATCTTATAGGCACACCTATAGTTTAAGTTTAAACAATTGGAAAAATCTGTTTCCACGTTTATGACACTACTATCCTGTATGTAAAAAGTCTCTAAGATATTATATGCAGTAGTACTGTGTACATTATGCGCACCGGGCGCCGCATCTGCGAAACGTGTTATTCATGGGAAAACATCAAGGGTTGGGGTTCAGCTTCTTCTGGAAGATCTGTCCCAGTATTGTCACATGAAGTAAGTTCAAAAGCTGTAGAAGGACTCAAAAGGTGTTCCGGAGGTTTCTTATTGAAAAAAAAAAAAAGAAAGAAACGAGCAAAGAGAGAAGAGGCGCTTTTGACGACTCTCTCTGTTGTGCGAGGGAGGCTGTGGCGCGTGATTCCGAATAAGGACTTATCTCCGAGCGAGACATCCGTAATTAGTCAAATGATGGCGGAGGGGACGCATGGGCAACTTCAAAAAGGCAAATGTCTTGGTTAAGGTGCGTTTGGCAGCCTACCGTCAACATGAAAGTGGAATCTGCTTAATCCCCTAGGCAAATGTAGCACGACAGAATCTGTCGGTGCGGCTACATTCAAGGGAAGAATGCTCAAGAGAAGAAATAGTTTAATTGAACCAAGAAGTTCGAAGAAGACATGTAGATGATGGAGCCCTGCATCGAAGTACCCGGTGCTGCTTAACCCGAATGCTAAAGTATGCGACCCCACGCAGAAGGGCTTCCCAACCAATTATGCAGAGACATTTTATTTAGCCCCTCGTGCCGATGTACTGTCTTGTCGTGGAGGCTGGAATTAAAATCTGTTATTAGTTTTCTATGATTCGTATCTGTGTGTAAGTCAGTGTGTGTAAGTCAGCGTGTGTATGTTCTTGGTGTTTTCTCGATTCTGTCGCATTTTACCGCCATGCTCGCATTGACGATTGAATGTCATTTAAGGGCGCATACTTCCGTCCTTTCTTCGGTCGTATTTTCTTGAATTTCGGGATTCTCCACTTAAAAACCATCCAATTTCTTCATCCGCTCTTATTCTTCCCATTTACTTAATATCTCCATTTCCTTAACTTTCATCTCCTCAACCTTCATATCCATAGTACTTTCAATTCCAATACTTCCAAGTATAGTCCAGTACTTCCATTTGCATCTATAATTCCACAGTTACACTTCCCTCACACTATTCACCATTAACAATTTTCCCCTTAAGGAAAATATCTTCTCTCATTTTGTGATAACTCGACAATTCTGGTCTGCTTAGTGCTCTGCTAAGTGGTCTGCTTAGTGATCTGGCTAGCGCTCTGGTAAGTTCAGTATCTTGTTTTATTTTACATTTGCAAGCGTGATCCCTCTCACAATTACCAAATCAAATCAATTTTCAGTTCCCGAATTCCAATTTTATTTTCTTGATCATTGATCGACTTTCTCTCTTGTCGTTTGTCGTTTGTCATTTACCACTTGAGAATTCATTAAAGTGTAAGAAGACCCTAACCCTCAACCCAATCTATACTGAGCTAACTAAATCTGACTCGACGCACTTCGACGCACCTTAACGGAAGCTAATATAATTCTTTGATTTATCGATAGTTCATTTTTTTTCTTTTCTTCTCCGACATTTAAGTAATAGGCACCTTCTTCCTCGATAGAAAACACTCCAAAATCCTACATCATATCCAAAGGGACTGATTTTCGGAACTGAATACAAAAATTTATGGTGCTAAGTTTGAGGAAATTCGTATCCAGTTTCGAAAAATCAACAGTAGGTAAGGTATTCTTATTTTCATTGTCATTCATCAATCCTCTCACTCGGACCCTTCAATTGTCAATTCACAACCTCGAAAGATGAGTGAATTTTCTATCTTGAAACCTACCTATTACGGTTATATCGGAGATACTAGGGATGCCATACTTGTAATTCAAGCGGTCTTAAATAAAAAACTTGAACCAGTCACGCGGCGTCTTGACCCAAAAGAACGTGATCAAGTAATTGTTCTGGGAAATGTATTTGCTTTTATCGAAGAGAGCTCGAAAATCAAGCGCTGGACAGATGGTAAAAGGTGGTCAGCCTCCAGAATCCTTGGGCGCTTCTTGATGTATAGAGAACTCGACGAATCTAACCCTCACGATATTCAAATAAAAGGGAAAAAAAAGAAGCACAATGGCGCCAGAGCTTTTTCGAATTCTCTTGCTTATTCTGCTTCTACCGGTGTTATCGGTTCCAACGAATCGGAGACGGAAGCTTCCGCCGCACTTGCCCGGTTAGAAAAAAACCAGGAGATGAGTCCCAATGGTAAAAGACCTCTTCAGCGGATCTTGAGACAAGGAACCGAAATGATGGATTATCGTAGCGGGTACATCGCTTGTCCTGCCAAACATGATTTCCATTTAATGAAGAAAACTATTTCTTTCATGGTGGAAATCAAAGACGGCCATAAACCATCTACCTGGAGTAACGTTCATTTAATTTCATATTTTTCTCCAAAGGATGTTATTTCACAAGCTTTGGTTAGACCTACTGCCACTCTGCTAGCGGCCACTCCGATCTCGGAGGGTTTGCAAGAGGCGGTCGATAAGGTTCTTCAAAATATGAAACCTGTCCCTGGTGAGCTTGAAGCTTACTTTATTGATTCGAAATATCAGCTCCTGAAGCTTTTGGCGCCTAGTAAAACGCTACCTGTTTTGAACCACGATAATAGTCCAAATCTGTTTTCAAAAGAAAATAAACTCCATGGACCAACGATTAAACCGAAGTCATCTTATGGAGAAAACAAATTGTTACTGCCTGACCAAAGACCGTTGCTGGGGTTTATGGATTCACCTAGTTATACACAACAGCTTGGCGGGTATGGTTCTCTGGCGAGTGAAGGGGCGTATCGTAGTGACAATAATGTGCCACATCTTCGTCCTTCGCCACTTCAACTTAATTCAGCAGTACTGATGGCAAAACAAATGATAATGGCACGGACATATAGCGCTGGTATAGGGTCAAATGCTGGCGCAACAGTTGGCGGAAATGTTGTCGGAAGCGCCGGACCAGGGGGAACTGTTTTTAATTCAGTATCACGATCAGCTCAATCTATTTCAAGTGCAGCTGAAAATGGAGCAGTAACTCAATCCACTGATTCAATCCCGGCGCAAGCACCTTCAATCTCGCAAACTCAAGTTCAAGGCCAGGGTCAAAGCCAAAACCAAAACCAAGGCCAAAGCCAACCATTTATAACCTTAAGCTCAGGGCAACCTATTTATTCAACACAACCACTTCAATTCTCACAATCTTCAACAATAAGGCCAATGGTGCTGCCTATTTCGAAGGCTGGATCAGCAAACGGACAATTAATTAATCAAGGGCTTGGATCAGGACTTCTGTACACACGAGCAGAACAAAGCTCACCACAACCAATTAATTCGTTTCTGGGATCTTCTCTATCAAACTCAAATGGATATCCTGTCTATATCCCCCTGTACTCCAATACATATGGGTATAGGCCAGAGCTAGATGCCCTGGGGAACATTCATCGGAGATTGTATTCAGAATATCATGTCTCCAACATGCCCCCTACTTCAATGGGTTCTTATTCTTTAGGTTATGATCAACCATATGTAGGAGGATCGATGTTTTCATCATCTTTAAATTCTGGATATGAACAAGGAGAACCAAATTTGGAAAGACAGGATTTAATGTCCATGAATCGAAAGTTGGACTCTCCAGTTGGATTTGAACTCTCTTCAAGTTATTTCAGAGCTCCTATCAAACAAGAAGATTTGGAAGCTGGTCAGCATTATGACGATAATTATCAACGGATTTAAAATTGACCAGAGGAAAATTCTATTAATTATTCTATGTAACATTATAACATTAACTAATCTTAGTGAAGACAGTAGGCTTTGAGGTTTAGGAGATTCTACCTGTTGTAGGTTGGTGACTCGCAGAGGTAATCAAAGATTATATCAAGGGCGACTAGAGGGGTAGCAATCCTGGTTTTTAAATCTATAAGGCGAATTTTCGTAAAAATTACGAATTTTAAGATAAAATAATCATTTACCTACTTCACAAGCTCATTCCCCTAAGCGCCAACTTCTAACTCTAATATGGCCTATTCTCGCCCCCAAGAACTTGTAGAATCTACTAGAGGTCAACTTTTCAAAACACTTCAATTAGATACAACACCAGTTCCCTCATTAGAGCTGTGTTGAGTCTATTTTTTATAACCTTCTCCCATCGGGTCCGATTCACAGCAATACAACACATTAACACAATCACGCAACAGCCAAATCAAAATGAAAGCCCATACATATCCGAATTAATTATTGATCCAGTTTAAAACGCATTGAAATAGTAAATTACTAGACTTACAACACTTGCATACTACAAACTAGCAAAGTCAAATCCATGAACACATTTATTAAGAAGCAACTAAATCTGCTCCTTTTTCCATCTCAACAAAGGTGCCAATTCAGAAACGTCCCCACTCTTATACTGTATAAAAGAATGTTGCAACAATTCATCCGTTGACGCTCTGTATTTAACATCCACACAAAGACAAATGGATAAAAACTTTTTAATTGAATTACTCAAAAGTTCTGGCTTTTTCAATTTCGGTGTTCCGTTCGTTGCAATTAAGAATAGCGCCTTCAATGGCTCTTCATTTAAGTATGGAGGCTCTCCTTCTATCATTTCAATAGTCATAATACCTAAAGACCATACATCGACTTTTTCATCATACTCCTTTTGTTTGACGACTTCAGGAGCCATCCAATAAGGAGTTCCAACCATCGTAGCACGTTTTGAGCGCTGGTCCGTTAATTTGGCACAGAATCCAAAATCTGTAATCTTGACATGTCCCTCAGCGCTAAGCAAAACGTTATCGGATTTAATATCACGATGAATAATATGCTTTTTATGAAGAAATTGGAGTCCTTTTAAAGTTTCAAAGCAAATCGTTGCAATTTGTCGCTCATTCACTTTACACTCATTATTCTCAATCACCTCAGTTAATGAGCCTCCTTCCATATACTCCATAATCACTAGAAGATCGTTATTCCCACGTAAATAAGAGTCTAAGAAGTTGACGATGTTGTCGTGGCGCAGGTCTTTCATCACCAAGATCTCATTAATAATGAGTTCTTTCCTCGGTTGCGCCTGTAAATCCATCTGTTTAATCGCCACTTTCCGTCTTTTTTCTCCTGGAATTAATGACTCGGCAAGGTAAACTTCTCCTGAGGCTCCTTGGCCAGCTTTAGAAATTATACGGAAAAGCGAAGATGGATCATTATTGTTGACCACAGTGCGAAGTTTATCCAAGACTTGTTTATCGTTGAGCTGTTCTTTTTCTTTTTTAATTTGTTTAGCGGTTTTGGGCGGCAGTGTAGGTTTGTTAGATGGAGCTTCTTTAGTGTTGCCGGAATTATTAGCGGCGTTATTGGCAACATAATTACTGCTTTTGGTGGTGTTATTCGAAGCCTTCAACGTTAATGGCTTTAATGATGGTGGTTCATTTGATGAAACAGATTGCAGGTACCGCGTAGGACTGAGGTTAGTGAGCCCTTGAGATTCAAACGAATGGTCCTGTTTAGTAGCCAAAGTGTTTTTGATGTTTTGTGATTGAAGCTTGAGGTTTGAGGGGGTTTCATAAGGTAGCGAAGGTGGCGCAGCCCTAGGAACATTTTTATTGGTTGTAGCCGGTGAAGGCGCAGTCTTTGTTAACGGTCTGGTTTGGTTATGAGCGTTAGCCTGGTATTTATATTGATTAGAGTTATTAGGATCAAAAGTATATGGTGAATACTTTGGTTGTGCCCCTGGTTGTGAACCTTGGAATGCTTGAGAGCTGTGAAATGGTTGTGAACCTTGGAATGGTTGTTGGCCCGGCTGTGTTACTAACGATTGTGGTTGTGAGCCTGGTTGTGGAGGCGCTCTACGTACAGGTATCAAGTCCCTTCCTTGACCATTATCACCAGAATTCATGAGTCTTCCAAGTGGAGAGTTTTGATCGTGCAGTTGTTGTTGCTGCTGCTGCTGCTGGGTTAAATGGTATGGAACAGGTACTTTTGGCGCAGCTCTGATTGGTTTAAGCTCATCAACAACAGGAGGACGTGCAGAAGGAGCTTTTGTCCAATCCTGTAAATTCATCTCTGCCTTTGAAGACGCGTTTATTGCAGGCGAATTGATTGGTGTATTATTGTTAGAACCGTTTATATCCGAGTAAAATTCAAGCACTTCAATGACCGCCACAGGATCCTTTTTCCAATCTTCATTAGTAATTTTAGAATGTTGAAGCATGCTTTTCCATGCCTCAGGCAATCCCGTAAAGTTCCCGCTCGCTGGGTCAAAGCCTACATGGATTTTATGTGTGAAGTTAATCGGAAGAGATACACCTGCGTTACCTGTTGTTCCGAGCCCATACAGATTTATAGACGCCAAAGGACATTTTGACGCGAAAGCATCTAGCCAATCGTGACATTCATTATTTGATTTGATTGAGATTAGAAGTGGTTTTGTTCCGTTTTTTGGAACAATCTCCAACGTCTGAGATGTCTTAGTATAACCTGAATTGGGCTTTATATTAACTGCGCTAATGAGATTAAGAGGATATTGCAATTCCACATCTCTTGCGAAATCTACAGGTTCAGATTTGAAGAAATTAAGAGCTCGATCTCCAAATGCCATGTATCGTTTGTTCCAACGGAAAGACGTAAACATTCCATCATCTTTAAGGTAAACCCAACCTCTCTGTTTACTTGGAAGCCCTAGACGGACGCGATCTGGGTCAGGGGCCGAATCTGGAGGGGGTGGAGCCCTTCGATGACTACGTAAATCAGCGTTGTAAATTGACGACATAATATGGAAGAATTGAGGCGTGAAATTTTATTGCGCTAGGATATTGAGCAGTAAAGAGTAGTTCTGAGTAGTTATGATTGGTTATGAGCGATAATATAAATAATGGATATGGTTTATTGGTTACAAGAATGGGAGATGTTAAGTGGAAGAGCCGTTATGAACCTGGTTATGAGAGGGATATGAACTCGGTTATGAGCCTGGTTATGAAAGTCCAAAACGAAGAATAAATTTCCCTCTTTTGTCTCAATATCACTTGGGATCTCCAATGAAGTCAAGAAACGTTGTGTGCGGGTGTAGAATGAAAAAGACCAACTCTTTGGACAGGAACAGGAACAGGCACAAGGAACAGGACAGGAAGAGAAACAGAAGCGACGAGAAAACGCGATAAAAATCCAATTTTTTGAGAAACTGTAAAAAGCAATTCTATTTTCAAAGCCAAATTCAATCAAATTTTCAAATATCCAATTGCGAAACAGTCTTCCTTCCAACGATTCACCTTCTTTTAATTGTGTTTGTTGATTGAATGTGAAACTGCGCTAAGACGTGAGTTGGCGGTAAATTTCCAGGTGGCAGCGGCGAAGCGAAGAGGTAGGGTATAATGGAAGGCGCGCGGTGCGGGCGGCAAAGAGTTGAAGGCGCGGTGGAAACTGCGCGAAGTGTGCGAATTGCGCGCGAAGTGTGCGCGCCAAGGGTGGTCCGGGCAAGAGATTAGGGCGACCGATGGCCAGGAGGCGCTGGACGAGTAGGGCGACACGGGAAAGAGGGCGACGCGGGAAACAAGTGAAAGACGCGTTATACAACGTTTTTTATTACTTTATTAAGAATATAAGTAGCGCTATTAGTTGCGGTTTTGGGTATAGTTTTTTATGTTGGTCAGTTTCGGAATTGATTGGTGTTTTGGTGGTGATGTATTAATGTGACGTCGCTCCAAATCTGAACGGGCAATACCGCGTCGGGACGGCAAAATCCTTGTGGCGCAGAATCTGGCGCAGTTAGATAAGAATAAATGAGAGCTATTCAAATACTAAGTCTTCGATTGTTTGTTTTATTTTCTGTTGGCTTGTTGGCTTGTTGGTTTAATGGCTTGTAGGCTTGATTATAAATGTCTTTAATAGTATATGTTTCTTAAAGAGGAGGAAAGCGCCAGATGAGCCAGACTGAAGTTAACACTAGGTGGTGTCAACGTGAAATGAGAAACACTATTTAAATTATAAATAAACAAAGTTTTCGTTAAAGTATCAATTTGGTAATAGTGGAGGGGAGGGACGGGATACGATTAATTTGCAGCCAATACCAGATCACCACGGCGTCATTTATATCTCGTGAACTTTCTGACCTGACTCAACTCCACATGAAATAATCTCATTATTTTCTATCCCCGGTAAAATTATTTTTCTGGTTGAGGCAGACGGTCCTCCCCTCTAATGTGGCCTAAATCAGGCGAAACACCACCAAGAAAAAAAAAAAAAAAACAGTACAAGCAAGAATGAATCATTTTTTGTGAAAGATTCCGATTTCCATTGTTTTGATCAAAAGGCTTCTTTTTCAATTCTCCTACTTAATCATTGCTCACTAATTACCTACCCCAGATCTCCCATAATAGATAGGAAACATAGAGTATATGGGCTTTTTCTCCCGAAACAAAGCGAAAAACGGAAATCTAACTCCGGAACCGATAAAAGAAACTCCACCCGATCCCATTGATGAAAAACCAAATTTGAAAAAACGCATTAGCACAATCTTAGACGATGAAGAATATGATGATTTCGAAGTAGATGACTATGAAGAGGATCAAGACTCTGATGAGTCACATGAATCTGACGAATCTGAACGTGATGAATACGAAGAACATAATCATCGATTAATTGAAAGAAAAGCAACTCAATCGGTCTCACAGCTCTCTACACTCATGGGATTATGTGGATTGAGTAGTGGAGGCACAGAGGAAGGATTGGCTGAATTAGCCAACAAGGAACTGAGAAGAACTTATTCTCTTCTATCGAAAGATATGAAAATTCGTAGATTATCACCAACCATGCACAGAAAAGATCCACTAATGTACCAATCTGTGATTGAGGAACCACAGACTGTATTAATTGAAGAAATCACAAAGAAAATTAACCACGTATTGGATCTAAAGGAGTCAAAACAACAACAACAATATTTGGCTGGAAACAAGACCCTTTTGGATCGCTATGGAAGTATTAGTAAAGTTATTGGTAGAGGTAGGTATGGTGTCATTAAAGTGATTCTCTCAAGTGATCAAGAGACTCAATTTACAAAGAAGAATGGAATTTATGCAGTCAAAGAACTTCTGAAACGCCCCGCAACAGAGTCAAAACAGAAGGAGTCAAGGGAGACATTCATCAGCCGAGTCACTTCTGAATTCATTCTTTCATGTACCTTGAACAATAAACACATTGTTCGAACGCTAGATTTAATGATTACCGTTCCTTCTACCACCGGCGCCACCGCCACTAATAACAATAAAAAGGGCTCCCTTTTCGAAGATGAAATCAAAATCAGTCAGGTGATGGAATGTACACCGGGTGGTGACCTTTTCAATTATTTAAAACGAGCCATTGAAATGAAGCAATACTTAACAATTGATGAAATTGATTGTGTAATTAAACAAATTGCAAAAGGTTTATGGTATATGCATAACCATGGTGTTGCTCATTGTGATTTAAAGCTCGAAAATGTATTATTGACATGGGATAAGGATAATCGAATTGATGAAGATGATGGCTTAAGAGCACGTGTCAATGTAAAGATTTCCGATTTCGGTAAAGCGAACGTTGTACGAACAAAATGGGATTCGCATGAACAATTTTTCAATTCTGGCCCAATGGGAAGTGAACCATATATGGCGCCCGAAGAATTTCTAGGTCTAAAGGATGGAATTTCACTACTACGAAAAGATTGCTGGGCATTAGGAATTGTAATATTAGTTTTATTTAATATACGCAGGTCGGTATTCCATCGTGGCGGCGGCGGTCACAGTTGCCAATTGGAATATTTCGACAGAGAACTTGGCGAAGTGGACAGCAAAAGTTATAGCTCGGTTTATTTATGGCACACGACAGAACCGAAGCTTTTAAGGGCGAATCGACACAAAGATTCTGTTTTTGATGAATTTACGAAAAATGCCATGAAGGCAGATTATAATGAAACGACACGAGAATGGACTATTGAAAGGCAAGGAAGTTTTACTCCAATTGAAACCATTTTTGATTTAAGCTCAAAACATATAGATGACAAGTATATGTATTTGTATGATCAAGATGCTGATTTTGAGCAAGACGAGTACACAATCCGGAAGTATTTCATGTATAAACTATTGGACTTGAATCCGGCTACAAGAGTGACTGTTGATGGGTTTTTGAGAAGTGATTGGATGTCTTCTGTGGAAAGCTGTGGTAGTTAAACATTGAATACATAATACGTTTATTTACTTATACAATGACTCTTCTTTAAAATTATTTCCTTCTGTGAATTCATTCGCATTAGTTTAAAAGTTTTTAAAGCACGTTTTTAATTCGAGAGAGCTGGCGGTAAAGTGAAGTCGAAGGAAGTGAATCACTGATGGCTTCACTCTTCCTCGAGAGAAAAGTACGCCTTTTGCACCGGTAGAGCTTCTAGTTATTGCATGCATCAGAATCTATGATTTGCAATACAGCTTATCCAATTGCAGCTACTAAAATATAGGATAAATCTTTAACAACAAAAATTCAAAATCTATCTTATTTAATCACAACTACTCCAATCACATCTACTTTAATCACGACTTCTTTAATTACTACTTTTCTCACTACTCTCTACATTTACCTAAATGATTGAATTAAATTAATAGGTGTGGATGATAAATGATTATGAATAGCGGATTCATAATGTTGAAGAAGAGACTGCGCTTATCACTGATTGTAATATGCGCCAACTCAATTGTTACTGTCGTTAGAAGGTAACGGCAGCCTAAAGTTCTGTATGTGAGGAATTCCAGAAGATGAAATTGATGAAATTGATGAAATTGATGATGTTGATGTTGATAAGATGCATAAGTAAATGGATTCCATTAATTCCATTTTATTATGTTGAATCAATTAATTAGACATAGTAAGAAAGTTGATCATTAAAAGTCAACAAACTTGTCTGCATATGGATCGTTGACACCAGAAATACCATAATCTAACTCATCATCTTCTGGATACCGATCGAATTGAGAAGTGTCACCTACACCTGCCGTGATAGGAGGCTCATAAGGAGTTTCAATGTCTCTTGAAAGAAGTCGTTCCCAAATAACTTCTTTAAACCAGGGATGTGATTTAACATCATCAGATCCGTTCAGTAAATTTCCTAACCGTTGTGTCAAATCCTTGACAATAAGTTTCTGTAGTAAATCTAAAATGTCCGGCGGTAAATAATCAGGATAAGTGATTGTTCCATTTAAGATATTTTCATAGGTTTTCATCGGCGTTGGATCATAAAATGGAGTGTATCCAGTCAACATCTCAAAAATTAAAATGCCAAATGACCACCAATCAACAGATTTGTTATATGGTTTTGTAGCCACCACTTCTGGCGCTATGTAATCAGGTGTACCACATAAAGTATATGTGACGTCCGAGACTTCTTTGGCGAAACCAAAATCTGTTAATTTCACATGACCGTTTTTATCCAACAAAATGTTTTCAGGCTTCAAATCTCTATAGATAATATCGAAGCTATGAAGATACTCTATAGCTAAGAACACCTCGGCGGCGTAAAACTTGGCTACGGGAGTTGGGAATCTTTGAGATTTTCTCAAAAGTGAGAAGAGCTCTCCACCTTCAATATAATCCATGATCATGAATAAATTATGACAATCTTGGAAAGTACCCCACATGCGAATAATGAAAGGATGTTGAGCTAACTTCAACATTCGTCTTTCATCATTAGTATGTTCGACTTGTTTCATTTGAACGACTCTTTCTTTTTTTAGCGTTTTCATTGCATAGAAGCGGCCATTATGTACGGATCTTGATAAATGCACCCGGCCAAAGGAGCCAGTTCCGAGTGTTCTTAAGATCTGGAAATCATTCAATGAGTATTTCCCTTTGGTGGTGGTATCTCGATCACTAAGCTTCAGATGATTAGTAATGCTATTGATATGATTAGTTCCGTTGTTTGAATTACTTCCCAAATTGTTGTTAGTGTTGGTGGTGTTGGTGGAAGAAGACGTATTTGAAATTGAAGGGCTCGATGCGGCAATATTATGCGAGCCACCCATGACGTTTGAGCCCTGGCCAACGGCTAGATTGTTTGTATTCATTCTAAAGAAATGCACGCTTGTGATTGGTCGAGCTGATGGATGTGCTAATGTAACTAAGTGGCGGTGGTTTGGTGGTCAACAAATCTGAGTGTCTAAGGACGAATACCTCTTGGGATAAGACTGCGGATGTGACTGCAGTGTGCATATAACAACTTAAACCTTTAGACGCGGGAAAACTACCTTGACATTGTTAAAGAGGGGCATTATTATTTCGTAGTGATTTGCAGTGATTTTTACAAAAAACTAGATTTTCTGTTTTGTTTTTTAAAATAGTTTCGACAGTTTAAATTTCCGCTTTTCACAGGCTTTGGCGGTCTGTTCACACTACCCGTCGTGTGTATGTCGGTTATGGTGCACTCTTGCTGTGCTTCACAGGGTGCAAGACTGCCGCTAACTAAGATGATCTAAAGTAGGGGAAATGCTTCTGCATCCGGTCGGAGCTCCGATCGGAGATAATGCAAGTGAGCAACTTGGACTCGCAGAAATGTATTTGAAAGTTTAATTACTAATTATTACGTGGTTTATTTCTTTTTCGCAGCTTCTTGTTTCCTACCACCTTGGAGCTAGGTGCTTAACGGACATGGCCTGCAGTTAGTCCGGGAATAAAGCCGCTCCATCCAAAGGATCTGAAAAGGAAATGATGAAAAAAACCTAGAAGAAGAAAAGTTTTGATTGTATGATTTATATTCAAGAGACGGTTTCAAAGTATGGAATTCTTACATCACTTGCGGCTTTGCCATGAGAATACAGTCTCCTGCCTTTCTTAACAAACCGTATTTTGTGTCCTCAATAGCTTTTCAATTGTTCATTCTCTGAATCTATTTTAGTTTTTGGATATTGTATCAATTTTCTGTCGCCGTTGGCCTGAATTCTGATTTCCGGCCGTATAACGATTAAGACTACAAAAACATACGAACAGATTAAACAAATAACTTAAAAACTCAATTCAAATTCTAATTACTCTAACTCATACAAAAAATTCTCTGACTTCTTAATTACCAATTATTGTTTATTATTATTCATCTCGGCTGCAAATTGGCTGCAAATTAATCCAAATATACAATACTCAACTCAGTGTAAACATTAATGAATCCAAGGCTCATATTCCTCGTCATCACTATTAAATGGATCATGATTATCACTTTGTCCAATTTCCAGGCTGTCGACATCCCGTCGTCTATGACCCACTATAGAATCCATTATTGTATCTTCAACTGCATCTAAACCAGAGGTACCCTTAAACTCTTGATCAATTTGTTCATGAGTTTTTTCAGCACTGATAACCATGATTTGTCGATATGCCGTCCGAAGTTTATCTAATAAATCATTCGAATTGATGTTATCAAATCGCCGGAGCAGTCCATATTTTCCCGAATTTGGATACTTTCTTACTGGCGTCGACAATTGTTGAATGAGACGAAAAAGAACATCTTGGAATCCAAAAGAAAATAAAAATTGCGCGCGGGCTTTTGTTGACATGTACGCGATATCTTTGTCTTGATAAACGTCAATGGAGTCGTAAAACTCTGCACTTCCACTACCCAAAACACTCAGACCGCCCAGTTGCAAGCCAGAACGAAGATCGCCTCCGCTTCGACCACCGCTACCACTGCCGGCTTCGACGCTGACAAAAGCTGAATCCCCCATGTCTTGATCTTCATTGTCAGAGACCGTGGATCGCTGATCCCCCTCTTCAAACAGAAGGTTGATGAGATTCCAGACAATTGCAAGCTTTACATCCACAAGTTTCACAGAAAAACTAATGCGATCAGTGATTTCTGGCCGACAGAATTTTTTCTCAAGCTCAGGCAGTAGATGTATTTGAAGGACACGCTTCCAAAATCGCATCATCCCGCAACTTGGAAGATCTTCTGTCGTGAAATTACCAATACTAATGTGTCTGTTATCTTCCAAATATGCAACAGCAACAAATAAACTATGATATTCTGGAACCTTGAGGATCGAAAGCAAAAACTCATCACTCCTGGTTAATGCGCCCTCCGCGGTCTCTCGCGCCACATCTGGAAGATACAAGTCAAAAGCCAAAAGAGTATCCAACAAGTAATCGTTCCAAGTTGGCGGAACACGGTACCGCGCTTCCAGCTGCGACAAAACATATTTTCTATACACACTACTGATACATCTACAAAAGAATGTGGAACTAACCGTCAAATTCCTCATAATTGCAAATGAAATCACTTTCAATCGAAGCGAAAGTTTATGGAGCTCGGGATCCCGTGACCGCGGTAACGAAATCCCATAGAGAGATTTATTGAATACCAACGCTAAAGGGATATGGTCCCAGATGAGGCGGCGGTTTTCTTCAGTTTCATTGTATAAAAGATTTTGAATGATTTGGAAAATGCCAATTTGTGCTTGAAGTTGCTCATATGAAATCTCTTGCCATTCCAATGCGTCCAAGTCTCCTGGCGCCAAGTGATCATCACGAAGATGGTCGATTTTGTCACGAAGAGAACGATTGAACAACTTTGAAAGATCCCTCATGAAATTCTCATCTTCTAAGATGATTTTTCTAAATGGGCCGAAATCCAAACAAAAGTTCGCAAGACATCCTAACACCATCGTTGTAAGATTATATAGATCTTTTCTAACACGCTCCGCCAGTGTCTTGGGTGCCTCTTTCGCCGAAGAGAAGAACGTGATTGCATACCCGATAGCACTTTGATTCGACAAAAAGGTAATCAAACATGTAAGGAATGGCCCAGATGCATCTAGACGCGAGCTCGCATCGTAACGCTGAGACATGTTCCCAAAAATAGTTTGAAACGACTTATCTGCAGAAGCTTTAGTCGAACCGTTGGGGAATTGATCATATGTACTCTTAATAGAGTTACAATCTACGAAAAATGTTTCTACAGACGATACTGACCTGGATAATGATCGAAGTAGATAGAAAATGTTCGTGTAGATGGAGTGTTGGACCAAATACAAGAGCTGGCTAATATTACGACTGAGCCAACACCATTTGCGCCGAGAGCTTTCATTTTCGGGTAATTTCTTCAAATTCCGGAAGAGAGCTTGGTTGAGTAGAAGTTGCAGACAAAGAAAATGGTAGTTTTCGACAATTTCACAGACCAAGAAACATAAAAAATTGGGTTGCGAGTCGCTATTTTTCTTACCTCCGAAGTCTGTGATTCGACGCCGACAGTCTTCTAATGAACTCGTATACACGCTTAAGAGAAGTATATGGTCTGAAATACTATCCATCTGAGTATCTACACCCAAAGCATACGAGCCAGGAAACCCAGAAGAGCTGGAAGAGTCAAAAGAACCAGAATTTAGGTTTGGATTTGAATTTGAGCCCAGGTTTGATCGCGAGTTCGAAGCAAAATTAGGATTCAAATTCGAGGCTGAATTTGTGAAATCAACAACTTCTTTACCCTTTCCAGACTGCAATTTCAAATCGTGAAGGTATTTAAACCCTTTGGAATTTGAGAAAAGACGACGTAGATCAGTCATGATTCTTGTATCTACATTTGAATTCTTTATACGGATACATGCTTCTGGGTAACTCAAGCAAAGGTCCGAGAGGACGGCTATTGGCCGGCGAATGAATTTTGGGAGCTTTTCAAATGATCCAGCATTTGATTTAAGAATCCAATTGATCCGTGGGAATAAGTATTCAAATGTTGAGTTGACCATCATCTCGTCATGTGACCTCTCTTTAGCTAAACAACTCAGATAAATCCGGCTAATATTGAGTAATGCCACATTTAGAAGTTCAGTGTTGTTCGGTCCATAAAGTGCAAGCAAACTGTCGAAAAAAATCTTTTCGCTGTATGCATATACCTGAGCTAGCGTTGCTGGTCCATTGCTTGGTCCATCTTCTATATAATTCAGAATCTGTGCGGCGGCAACTATAAGTGCAGTCGTTGAAGAAAAGTCTAAATGGTTTTCAAGCATTTGTTTTGGTGGAGGACCAGTCAATGGACGCTCTTTCCTATTGGGAGATTCGCCAAGGGCATGACGGTAGAAGTTCGAGCAAGAAGTATCGATTTTAAGCTTTAAAGACTGAATAATCGATTTGAGAATCGCTCCTATATCATTGAACTCCGAAACGGACCCTGAATCTGTCTCCTGTTGGTCTAATAAGTAAGGAACTAACTTTAATGCGGCCAGCATACACGAATCGGCGAAAAAAACACCCCCAGCGTCAAAACGAGATACCAATTCCATTGTAAATTTCCATAACGTCTCATTGGAAACATACTTGTTCAACATATTTGTATGGTTTTCGTAGGAGAGTATTATATAGAATGAATAAGTTAAACATTCTTCCAAAGCTCTAAATGCCGAAGGATTTGCATCAATTGAGAAATTATATAGTTCTTCGGACCCTGAGTTAAGAATGTACTCAATAATCTCAACTAATACAGTCACGCACGCTCCTAAGCCATGTACATTGACGTCCTCAGTGGGAAGACGTTCTGCCATGAAGATGAGCCACATGATAACAATAAGTTCGTGCATGGAAGACACACTTGAAACGGAAATCTTAAGCTTCGGGTTCTCATTACCATTGATGATTTGATTACGAGCACTGGTGAGTTGTAGATGCATCCATTTTAGGAAGTCCGGATGTTTCATAAGCTGCGTCTTAAGCTGATCATTTCCTATTATGGTATACCGAAGTTCAGCTATATCAAGGGAATTGAAATCAATTCGATGTTTTTCATCAATTGGATCTGCTTCTAGTGCCATTGTGAAGAAAGTGTGGGGGGGGGAGTTGGTTTAAGATATGGAGAAGCGTTGAGGCGATAAGAGTTGCAGATAAGCAGCGGAATTTTTTTTCACGAAATAAATAATTCTTATTTTTCTAAAAAAATGCCACGACTTTTTTTTTCTTTACTCAGTTAGTGGCCAATAAAAGGTACGTTTTACCAGATAGGCAATACCTCCACTAGATAGAAACTAAGAACTAATCAATTCTTAACCACAAAATAGCAATGAAAAGACCAGTTCAGCAATTATCGTTATTGTAAACCTATTAATCATACTGTCAATAACTAGTTGGCCCATTTCATCCGAATCAATACAATTCATACATTCACTATAGATATCATCATAACTTATTCCTCCAATACTTCTGTGCTTCAGCAGCAGGTTTTCCATTTTTGATATCCTCAGCAACGTTCGTATCTGCCTCCACTCGTCTGGGTATATATTCCAAGACTTCATCAACATTAATTTTTGCTTCTGGACCGGAAGTATGGTCTTTTGGCAATCGGACAACACCGTTCTCATCAGCAACTATGTAATCGCCAGGATTGATATTCAATCTCTCTGGTGTTCCATCAACGCCAGCCACCTTAACTTGAATAGGAACATTGATTCCAACGACCTTGACTACTGGCCCTGGAGCAGCAGAGCCTACGCCATACAGCCAGACGGGGAAATTTAACGCTCTATGTTCGTCAAGATCACGAATTCTTCCAAAAACAACTGTTCCTGCTGCTTTTCTATAATTCGCTCTTGTCAGCATGAGTCCACCATACAAAGCGTTGTTCACGGTCACATAAGGAGCTGACGTCAATTGTAACAGCTCTGGAAGGCCAATGACAACAAAACTTGAAATTGGCACTTCATCAATATATGACTGTTTCACAGCAGGACGTGGATCATCGAGTGGCGCGTATAACACTGTATATGCTGGTCCTACCGATGAATTGGCACGATTCATGGCGGATCTTTTGACTAGATTGGGTAAGTAGCCGCCATTTTTCAAGCCGAATTTCACCAATGCATCAGAGACGTCGCAGGGAGTGAATTTGGCTAATTTAGAGGAGATCAGGGTCATTTCGCAGCCAGTCGCAGCCAAATTCAATAGGTATCGAAGTGTTTCTAAGTTGAAATGCGGGGGACGATTTGAGATTCGGCCCGAGTCGCATCGGAGATAAGGATCAAGTGACGATCTGATACCCAACTAAGTCTTTAAATCTCTTGACAAATTACTACCTGAATTTGTAAATTTACTGCTTATTACAGTCAATTTACTGTTATTTCACAATTAACAATTTAGTTTCCGCCTCTTCCGAAATTCTCCGTCTACAGGTTTTGGTTCCCCATACTCTCTATATACATAATTAAGTCAAAACACTTATTCCAATCTTTTTTGTAATTCTTTGACCCTAGCGTCATCAGAATAAACATTTGGAGATTCTTCAAATGATGTTTCCCTTTTTGGCCTGTTACCCTTGATTGGCCCAATCTGATCCTCATCTGCATGTTCTTCAATCATTACAACGTTATGAGCCACTTTGAACCTTTCCAAATTATTTAAAAACGTAGCCAGTAATTGGAAGTCCTGCGCCACGTCTTCCTTTGTGCTTTGTGGCGCATTAATAGCATCTATTATAGCGGTAAGCGTCTTGGGATTTATTACTGTTCTTCCACGAGCAACAAAATCATTGCCATCGCTACTACCAGCGCTACCAACCCCATAAGCGCCGCCAGTGCTGTCACCGCTAGTAACTGAATCCATGTGAGCTTGTGCTTCAGATTGACCAACCAAATGGAGTCTTTTTCGATTTAGTAATTGTTTGAGCGCAGTCACATCTGCCTGTGGTGCATTAACGTCTACATTCTTTGAATGAATTTGCCTTCCCAAATTAGTTATGAGATCAATATACTTTTGGTCAGCCTGAGGGTCCATACCATCTTTGCCTTCCGGGACGGTTTGAGAATTATTAATTGAATTAGTAGTTTGTAAATCTCTATTGATTCCATTTGTTTTGATTTCCTTTCCATTGTTTACATCTTGTTCGTTTTCGGGTGTGGCTGCAAATGTATCTGTGCTTGAAGATTGGGTATTTGCGGAGGGACTTTGAGTTCGAGCCTTGAGTTCTGCAGAGGGAAGTTGGACTCTGCTTCTGGAAACCTTAGCTAAATGATCATTGGATCCAACGGACCCGGCAAGTTTTCTGGCTGGTTTCGACACTTTGCTTCCCATTGTGGTGGATGAGTTGGTGGGGTAGAGACCAGTGAGAGTTGAGTACAAAAGTAAGCTAAAGGCGCAGAGACGGCAATCAAAATGGGAGGAGAAAAAACATTTTTTTACTTAGTTGATTTGCATTTGGTTTAAAAAAAGGGTCATTTCAAAAGAAGAAAATTATAATTATCTTAGTCAATTTCTGGTCAACAGCTATTTATGCTTTGTTCATTTATTCTATTATACATATGCAGTGAAAGAGCCCCAATTTATAGGGAAAAGAGAAGTTATTTCTTTTCTTTTTTCTCCTTCTTCTCCTTCTTCTCTTTCTTTTCTTTCTTCTCCTTCTTTTCTTTCTTCTCTTTTTTGTCCTTCTTCTCCTTCTTCTCAGTCTTTTCAACACTTGCAGCGCCAACTTCACTCTCGCTCACTCTAGCCTTTTTAACAACCTTTCCATCGGCATCTAGACGCAGGTCAAGAACTTTGGCTTCATCGTAGTTCTTTTCGGAGTATCCAGTTGGAAAGTGTCTCATGCGGAGTCCAGTGATCTTCTCTACATCTTCACGAGGCTTGACAACCGACTTGTAGTCTATTTTTGGAACAGAAACAACTTCACGAATCGTATAGAAACGGTCGAAACGCTTGTTGATCAAATCTTTTCGAAGAACTGTGTATTTGGCCGTTTCTGACGAGAAGTGGTCTTCGTTCACTTGGTACTGTTGACCTTCAACGTCGACTTTGGAAACATTCTCGTTGGTCACTTTGGATGCCGTGAATGAGATCGGGAGTGCTTTAAGTTTGGAAATAGGGAATCCCTTGGGAGTCTTAATTAGCCAGATTTCTTGTCCCTCAAGTGGAGTTGTAGTGGCTGGGATTGGCACTTTTTCAAAGTGTCTTGGAGGTTGGAAGGTGGTTTCTTCGTATTCTGATCCAGATTCGGAGTCATAGACGAATTCTTCGGATTTCTTTCCCACCATTGTAATGTTTGTTTGAGATGTATCCTGTCTATTTAGACTTCCGGTCTCTTTGAAATTACCTGATGCTCATCTTAATCGATGGGGTTAAAAAAATGCCTGTGTGCAGGATGAGATGAACCAATCACTTTAAACAAACAAATAGAATTTAATATCGATTTTCGAGGATTGGTTTTAATATCTGATTCTTTTTTAAAGGTATTTTTTTTATATAGATTAGGTGTGATCTTGCTTATGTCACAGTAACTGCGTTTAGAAATATAGAACTAAAGAAGGGGAAAACCACGTTTAAATAATTCAATTTCTTATTACTCTATAAAATTCACCGTCGCTTTTATTCATTACTCTGTTTTTTTTTTTTTGGCAGGACTTACTTGACATAGGCTTCGAGTCAACAACACCCAGAAAATTCCCTGACTCAATTCGTAATCAATAAAATATATCAATTTCTTTTTTTATTTTCATCCTCTCATGAATTACTAAAAGTATTTGGATTTTCCGTCCCTGGCGCGTTCAGTCTACATCATACCGCTTATGTAATCGATCCGAGACACCGTCACTTTACCCAAATGGCACGGACTATTCCCAAAGCTAAGCCCATATGTCATTGCTTTTCAAATTTCGCAACCCTATACGCTGCTGCCTATTTTGCCGCCGTTCCCCTTATTCACTCACCCTCTTCACTGGCTCACCCTCTTTTTCCCTACGTCATTGCGCCCTAAACAGCTACTAACTCAAGCGGCTACTTTTCTGTTTCAGCCTCTTACAGATTGTTACCAATTTTGGCCTGGCCAAGTGCCTAACCATCGGACACGTCGTAAACATGATTGATAGATGCGGAGAAACTCATAGTACTCATAACCTATCCTGTTTGGCCGCATGGATGCATCGAGATTTTCGTGCATGTAGCCCTATCATGAGGTCTCACTCTCAATCGAAAAATCGTCACCTTATCTACGAATGTCACCCATAGACAACTAAGAAATCGAGTCATGCCAAAATCTCCACATCTATTATGTGGTACTGTACATAGTAGCTGCGCTTTCCCGCGTTCATGCGAGACAGCCTTCGCCGAGCTCGGTCCTTATGTGCCAATTAACATGCCTTAGACTTATTCAATTTTAATTAAAAATTTAAGAATCTTTATTTAACAGATTAAATTACCTAAATTTTACTCATTTTACTCATTTTACTAATCAGACTGTGTTCATTGAGTCCGGCATTGGTACAGCCTCTTTTATGGAAGTCATCTTCATCTACGAGACCGGCACATAGGCTTTTCTATGCTCTCCAGCCAATTCACGTCTTTTGCCTGCACCAATACTCTTACGCGGTAGAAATTACCAATACAATGAAAATTGCCGTTTTTCGAACCGTTGCCCTTGAACGGCTTCATTTTTTTCTGCGATTAACTAATCAATTGACATAATCGCTTCCTGTTTTCTAGAAATGAAACCATGCTTGTATGTACAACTCCTGCAGGAAATGTACTTTGGCGCCTTGCATCTGCGATTACATAAGCGCCATTGGGCCTATTCGGGACATCGGAGAATCGAGTATATAATGACCCTAGATCGTCTCAATTAACATTATAATTTCTCATCAAATAAAGAAATAAGTCTCAATTCAAAATCTTTTCTGTTTAACTCATCCTCCTTTTAATTACCCATTACATACTCCAATTACTTCATCACAATGGCTTTCGTCTTGAAAGAAACAGGAATCGCCTCATGTGTCTTCCTTGTGGTTTACATTTTCTACTTTTTATTCTCATGCTACATTATAATGAAAAGAGGGTTTAAAACCTTATTCACTTGGCTCTTTGTTTTTGGTCTTTTGAGACTCACTTGTCAAGCGGTAGGTGTAGCCTACGCTGTCCAAGGACTTGATAACACAGGTTTGATTATTGCATTCATGGTGCTTTCTGCTCAAGGATTTTTGGCTTTGATTTTCACTTCTTTCCGTGAAACTGCCCATGAACAAAGAGTCGCTTTTGGAAGTTCCTGGTTCGACCAGAAAGTCATTCCTTTCCGTCTTCCTTTGAATTTCATCAAAACTCCTTTCAGTATAATGCGTCTTATTATGATTGCAGGTGCGGTTCTTTTCATCATTGGAGGCGTTGAGATGTCCAGTGGTTTCAATGGAAACACAAGCAGTGCTCAACAAGCCAAAAATCTTCGTATTGGAGGTGCAAGTTTATATGCTGTTGCAGTAGTGGCACTGATTTGCTTTTCCTGGTATGCATTCCTTGTTGAAAAAATCAGAACCCGGTCTATGGTGTTGGTCTTAGTCTGTGGTCCATTCTTACTTGTTCGGGTTATCTACAATTTCCTTTACATTTATGTTGTTGATATGGCTGAGTTTAAGTACCGCGCCGGTAATATTGTCTATAATCCCAGATATATTCTCTACGAGAGTATTTTGGCTGCTCTCATGGAGTTTATTGCTTGTATGGTCTTAACTTTCGCCTTCTTATGTGCTGAACCAGCTCCTCCACCATTACCAGCTGCTAAGGTTACAGATGATGAAGAAAAGATGTACGAGTAGTTTCCATTTTGTTTCTTAATAGTTAATGTCTGCTTGACTATGTGGGCTTTCAGTCACTATATCGACTTTATAGAGCATCATTTTAATTTATTCAATTTTTCAAAGAAGCAATAATTGTAGACTCAAAAAAAAATTATAATATTGTATTTATCAATTATAATCAGCAGGTGTTTGATTGGTGGCATAGATCATCTAAGTTCATCAACTAGAATACAATTTGACAAGCTATTAAAAATAGTTAGCTTGGGATTTCTACAACCATTTTATGAAATTATTAAATATTTATTAAATCATGCAAATCGTGAGGGTTAGATTATTATCTAAAAGAAGTAAAAACGCTTCTTGTTTTGAATTGGCGGAAGACCAAGTGGGGCGCTGGTAGTATTTGTGGAATTTGTTCCATTGTTGTCCACATTTGTTTGTGGAGTATATGTAACGGCGGCGTCAGTTTGGACAATTAGTTCAATGGTGTAACCATTGAGCATACCTGGACAGGAAGTTTGATTATTGTTGCTCCAGTAGACATGATACTCGTCTCTATAAGAGCCATCAGGACAAGCCAAGAAAGCAGTGGAATTTTTGTAGCTTAATTTTTGCTCAATAATTCCAAATCCAGTAGTTGAGTTGGCGGCCTGCAAAGTAGTACTAAGCTTGTATGTCTTAGGGTCAACATGAACATTTACAGTATTAGCTTGACCTTGAGTAGCTCCAGCAGTCTTATTACTGCCTGGCAAGTTCAAAATGTAGCCTTCAGAGGCACGGACTCTTCCGAAAAAGGCCTGTTCATCGGCGTTCAAAACCAAATCTTTACCATCCCATTTCAATAAGTTATATTGGAAAACTGCACCTTCATGATGAGCAATCACCGAAAATGTAGGTGAGTTTGGGCTGTACAAACGCTTCATTAGCGTTGGTAATGGAATTGCCTGCGCATTAAGACAGAGAAGGAAAAAAGAAACCAAAAGGGTGAGTGGATTCATAGTATACAAGACTTTTTAACAAATGTGACGGGTTCAAGTGAAGGATATCGAAGGATTCAGATCAGAAATTATCTCTATTAGGCAGATCAACCAGCAGATATGGTCACTTTTATAGTTGAACTTCGATTTCGGGTGCAACAGCCAGCATTCTATGCACCAGCTCTATTCATGAGCTTATATGCCCGATTACGTCAAGGGGAGTCGATGGTGGCTGGCTCTTTGAAATGAGCGCTAGACACGGTGAAAATTAGGGTTTTTTTTCATTTAAAAAGACAGAGATTGAATTTATTAGCAGAAAATTTTTAAAATTAAAAAAAATTGGTTTAGATTTCTTTTTCGTCGGGTTTGTAGAGGTCTTTCGAAGCGAAATATGAATCGTTGCTATTCTTAGAACTGGGCTCATTTGGTCCCAATTCAATCATGATTACTTGCATGGTAGCCTCTATATACAGGTATAGCCGCAGTGTGACGCATCTGGTGACTATGGAGTGCCTTAATGAAATTACCAGGGGTAAGAGGTATTGGCTCGTCATGGAATTGGCCATTAAATTTGGTTTTTTCAGGCATCCTTTGAAATCGATTCATGTTTCTTCAAAGCACGTGTTGTTCTTGCATTGCATCGAGGTTACCACAGAAGTGGGGCTCGCCCAACCTTAATTTACGGTTAGTAGGCCAATTACTTTGCCGAATCGGGAACGTCCGTTTACTTTAGGGCTTAAAAAGGGAAGTGATCTTATCTAATATTCGTAAAAGTTTGACAGGGACCCCGTAATTTACCTGATTGGGTTCTAAATTGAAAAATGCTGGATCAAAAATTTGACACTGTTTTGGATTCTTACCGTCTAGGAAATGAAGCTATGTTCATTCTTCGCTTAACATGAAGTGTTTCACCAACGAGGAGTAGGGCACGAAATAATTAGACAAGATCTCATGGATTAATTAAATGTGGGTTTAATTTAAGAAGGTCATGATTAAGACGATTAACAAACTTAATGGAATCATGAAGAATCTGGAATTAATTATAACACTCAATGAATTTTAAATGTTCAAAAATCTATAAAATTGACATTCTATTATTTATTTTCGATTTCTTAGCTGATTTTTAATTCTTGCCAAACTAGCATTGTTTGCATATAGGTTAATTCTGGCAAACGTGAGTAAAACCATAAATATATTTGAGGTAAACAATTCTAACTCTTTTTAAAGAAAGTTACATCATCTACATGATTCAGAAACTCGTATTACGTGTAGTAAGAAATAAATATGGCAGTCTATGTATAATTCCTAACTTACAACTTACAACTCAACACCAGGAGGACAGTTCAAAGCAGACTTCAAAGAGCCGTAGATGGTGAACTGCAAGGAGGTCAAAGTACCGACCATGATCAATCTGGTTGGCAAACCAGCGAAAGAACCACGGACACCCAATTGACCGGCCAATTGAGCCAACAAACCGAGGGTGGATTGACCTGGAGCCTTCTTGGTCTTGTTAACCTTGGACAACAAAGTGTCAGCAGGTTGAGAGACAATAGCAGCGGAACAACCGGCAATGATACCGGCACCCAAGTTAACAGCGGTAGCAGTAGTGCTAGAAACATCAGACTTTGGAGTTGGGATAGTAGAGTAGATGGCCTCAGCAGCTCTCTCGAAAACCAAGAACTTAGCAATGTTGTAAGGAATTTGCTTGAACAAGATTGGAGTGAAACCGTTGTAGAAAGAACCAACACCCTCTTCCTTCAAGATTCTGGAGAAACCACCAATCAAACCGTTGGCGAAAGTTGGTTGAGAAACCAATCTGATTCTAGTAGCCTCCAATGGACACAAGGCAATGTCAGCGAAGAACTCAGCCAAAGCAGCAGAACCAATGTAGATAGAGTTCTTGTAGTTAGAAGCAGTCTCGTAACCCAATTGCTCAATGAAAGTCTTCTTGAACAATTCGTAACCACCGAACTTGAAAGCACCTTGCATGGAGTAACCCAAGATGGTTGGACCCAAACCAGTCAACAAAGCACCTGCACCCTCAGAAGAGACAATCTTCTTCAAAGAGCCAACCATACCAGTGTTGTAAACAGTTGGTTCCAATTGAATTCTGGTCTTGATGACATCAATTGGGGTCATGGCACCGTGAGTGATACCACATCCCATAGCACCGGCGAGGGCAAACGAACCGTAGTCCTTAATAGTGAAGGTAGGGAGAGTCTTTTGCTTAGAAGCCATTTTTGTTATGAATATATGGGGGTGGGGGAAATAAAGGTATTCGCAACAAAGAGGAAAAAGGGAAAGGGAAATGAGATGCGATTTCCATATGGTATATATTTGTCAGAGTTTTCGTGCGCGACACCATTGCCTCTGATTGGTCTTCATCGCGACTGCAGGTAACGGCCATGTGTTTTGGATATGTGAAGGAATGTGTCTTTCCATCAATGCAATCGGAGAGTTGACGTGATTTTTTTGGATCTAATTTAAGGAACTCGAAAATAACTGATTAGGGGAGAAATTTGTGGTTTTTGATGAGTTTCTTCGGTTCTGGTGTGCGGGAATGTATGAATTTCTTTTTTTCAGGACTAAAACTATATGCAGGTTCCCAAATACCTCATCTAAACGTACATTGACGCGTAATTTCTTTTACTCTTGATATTTTGGCGTGTATTTCTCAGATTTATATTTTGGTTTAAAGACAATGTGTTTAATCACCAAAAAAATTACAATTTGATTTCTCGGGGCCCTGAATCACTTAGGCAAAGTCATTAATTATGCTAGATGCGTAGAATATCCTGCATCTTATTAACTCCTGGTGCATGTCAACGAGCCCACACGAGAATCTCCGGGTGACGGCAAATGTCCAGCCGAACTTTCTCTGATGTAACACTGGTAATGTTTTAAAATTATTATGATGTTCGCGTACCTTAAGAATTAAACTTCGCTAACTTTTAAGGAGTTTCAATGAGGAAATTATACCTCTAGCGGCGTTTAATTTAATGACATTAGGGCAGTTTTTGACGTAAATTCTCTTCTACTACTGATAATTTCTGTCAAATTTTTAGGCGTATAACAGGTTCTTCGTTTGTTGTACATCTTCTTTATTGCTTCAGAAACCGCCGGTAGCATATTTTCAAAGTAATATGAATATAAGATCCCTTTTGATACCCAGGGACAAAAAAAGGAAGTTTGGGAATGTAAATTAAGACTCAGTTCTGTTTAGACACTTGTGCTCCTGTAATTTGCAGCCAATGTTGTCCACATACCTCACTTAATAGTCACACATCTCTTCATCATGCAAAATAAAATAATCCGTTATCACTACAGCTTACATACGAAATGTTGTTTCAATGCATTCTATTGAGTTCCTCTATTTCCTTTTTGGTCCCTTTGGCATAGAAGAAGGAATCATTCCATATTGCAACGGCATCCGCGGTTGATTCAGTGGAGCTAGTGGAGCCTTCGCAAGATTTATTTGCGGTAAGGGCTTTTTGGAAGCTGCTGGCGGATTAGAAGCAGTCTTTGCTTCTGCAGATGCTCCAGCTTGATCTCTACTAGGGCCAGAGGGTGGTGGTGGTGGCTTTCTATCCATATTCATTAGAGGATGATAAATCAAGTTTTCCGAGCTTTGGTCACTCTTCGTATGTTGAGCCGCCTTCTTCTCCTGTTTAAATAGACGCATCTGTTCAGAAATGTAAGAAAATAGCCGCTCACTGAGCTCTGGATCCGTCATTGTCTTATACACAGCTTGTCTGTTTGCAGCAGCAGCGGTAGAGCCGCTTCCAATCCCGAGAAAGACTCCTTCGTCGTTAACTTTCAATTGACATACAAATGGATCCTCTTCAATGATTACAAAGTCAAAGTGCATTTTTTTGATTGAATCAAGGAAATAATTGTTCAGGCGAGACATGATAAATTGAAATTCGGCCCACGCAACTGATTCCTTGCTTTTTATTTGTCCAGTCAGAAGAAGCTCAGTCTCTAACACTGATATTAATGGTTTGAAAAGTGCTTTAAGCCAATTGAGAATTTGTTTTGGCAGGTAATTGTCACGCGTCAAACCTCCGATGTATGCAAGAAAAGTTGTCTTGAAAATCGCGAGTTTTTCCAGAATTGAAGCATCTTTTGAGATCTGATGAACTAATGCTTCTGGGAAATTATACACATATGCAAACTTGGCAAGAATGGGAGCCGAAGTAAGTCTATATCTAACATATTCTAGATCATTTTCATCAGCGTGTGGAAGCGCTTCATCCAAAATATCTACGAGCGCCAGGTCTAAGGTGTATTTACCTTTGAGGCAAAGCTTCCTATTATGGCTACTATTGAAAGATAAGGTGGTGTCTGCAGACCTTGATATATCGGAAAGCTCCAAATATTCTACAGCTTGACGAAGAGACTTATCTGTAAAGACCAAATTCAATAAACCCTTGTTTTCAATTGGCGGGAGATTTGGAGGGTAAAGGTTTACTTCTGAAGAATCAGGGTTACCTGCCGAATAAGTTTTGGTGGGAGATTTATCAGGAGGTGTAATGTTAGCAACTTCTTGTTCTGGTGGACAGTAATCCAATAAGTAACCGACGAAACGATCACATTTTGGAGACTTGAAGTTTATTCTACTCATTCCCAATAAAAAAGGTAAGAGACCACGATCGAAAAGACTCTTTAGACGAACAGCCACTTTCAATTGTGGCGAATTAAGTGAAGTTTTCATTTTCTCACTTATTTGTGAAGAATTTGCAGTTGTCTCCAGGTTCGTTTCACCATACATTCGATACAACTCTTGATATTGAGTAACAGAAGGTGCCTTTGCTAGAATCTGGTTGAGTGTAGCTTGAAGCTGCGACACGTTACCCCTGACTTGATGTAATTCATCACACCAAGTTAGAAGGCCGTCGTCAGGCATTACGTGGGGGAAGAGAAGGGTTAGAAAGAAGATGGAAGAGTAGGAAAGGGTTTAGAAAGATGTTGGATACTGGTGAGAATTGATACCAGAATGAAATCACAATTGATGTCACAGAAGACAGTCTACGAGAAAGAATCGAGATTCGACTATTAGAGTCGTCCGCTTGGGAAGATGTGTTGTAGGCGATTAAGAGGAAAATGTGGAGATGTGGTTCACATAACTACTCATATTAGAGTAAAATCAATTTTATTATTCTTGTTCAATAAATTTTGACGAAATATGTTTACAGATTATTAATTTGTATTTTAATGCTGGCTTCCATGTGGTTTGTGTGTTTGTTGTTGTGTCATTTCTTTTTGTTTCCGGTCGTTTTCGCCAGGAGTTCCAATAATGAATCCAGCACAGATCATACATTGAAATTTGGTAACAAGCCATTATAATGTTTTCTTCATGATATTTCTTTTGTTTTTATTTTTCAATGTTTGTAAGAGAGGCTTTCTTATGAAATAGCCGTCCAAAGCTCAATGAGATTCTCTATAAATATAATCAATTTACTCATTTGAAACTTACTAGAAAACAAACTGTGCTGTTGATCTCAAAGACCCAAGAAACAGCTCTATTTCAGTTGAATGTGGGCATTTGATTGGCATTACAAGTATGAATTCTAAAAAGAACCAATTATGAATCTGTAACCCAAGCTTTGAGTTTTTATTGGGAAGGGACCCACTTTGGTTAAAAGTGATTTTTTAAATAGAGCTATAGGCGTGTTCGAGATATCAATAGAGGGAGTTCCTAAGGCTTGAGTTCTGCTTCAACATAAAGCTTTCGAGAAAACATGAGCCAATTGTCTCAGAATGAGAAGCGCTTCTTCTCAAGAGGATTTGTGACATAAAACAGGATTTGTGACATAAAACAGGATTTGTGACATAAAACCCACCTACGAGGACGGTTGGGTTTGGTAAAATAGATTTTAGTCTCATCATATTTGATAACTTCGAGAATGATTTTCAATATAAAAAGATCATGTCTCTTGTGGAATTGAAAATCGACTTCCTTGTTCAAAATAACTTCAACTATATGCTACGGCTACTCTCTTATTCGATCCTTGTAAGGTAATTAGTCTATACTACCTTTAGAGACTGAGAACTTTACCTAAACGCTCTCCCGAATAAAGTTTACTTTGATTATACTAATTTCAATTCAATGCTAAAGTTAATTTATAAGCATCTTATGAGCAATAATTATTGTAAAGCCAATTGAATGAGGATCATACCAGCTGTCAGTTAAAATGAAAGCCTTCTAGATTTAAAACTTGTCATTCCTACCACAATTAACTGAGACTATAAGAAATGAAGACAATTGAATTCTCATTCATCTCCAGACTTGCAGTTTGAGTACGGATGAATATAACAATGCAGAATCTCAAGCTTATGCCCATTTTCATTTACAAATTAACGGGTGATAATCAACACACAAACGAAATTTAAAAATTTGCAAAAGCAGAATAAATATTTCATTGCGAAATGAGACATTTGCATTCAAGCGAATGTAAATTACTTAACGTTAAACTCTCAAATTCATATTTCTTACAACCTACAATTACCTCAAGATACTAATTTTTTTAAGACAAATCGCACGACAATTCCAATTAAAGGTCAAATATACGACATCGGATTATATGCCAGATTGCAACATTTTAATATGCAGACATACGGTAGTATAAGTGCATTCAGGTCCTTTTGGTGGAATTACTAGACGACCGCATACTATTTTACCACCAGACAAGGTGCAAATTGCAAGTTAAAGTTATAATTGTTCAAATTGAAACGGATGTAAAATTAGAACTTCGGGGCTTTAAGGTCCTTGGTTTGATCGGTGCAATTTGCAGCCACTTCTGGAGGCTGAAAAGTGCCCTAGTCGCTGTGTCACTGATCAGATTGAAATTGATACTATGCCGCTATATACATTTGTTAGTGCCAGTGATAAATTGTTGTTTTTAATTGATAAGGAATTTCCAACCCTAATTCACAAGCCGCAATTCCACTATCTATGGTTTGGTCCTGCCGGCAACGCCACCACATTTAGCATGCATTGAGCAACAAGAGGTGAGAAGTGTCACTCTTAAATTTCCTGACATTTTTTGACCAGAGAGAAATTAATTTTCATGAATTTTTGCTCAAGCCGTTCCTAGCCATGCCAACAAGTTAGTATGTCGTCGCGTATGTGTAGGAACTAGATTAATAACTTAACTTTAAAAGAATTTACACCATAGAACAAGTAACGTGCTTTTGATCCAACTAGCGACAAAGACAAGAGAAAAGGCAAAAAATTCAAAATCATTTGCTATTATTTTGTGTTCATTGCTTCGTTATGGTCGGGAATAAATGGGCTACGCAGCGCTGAACACATTTAAACCAACAGCGCCAACTTACAAAGTTATAAAAATAAAAGATACACGAAAACAAGAAATTTAAGAGTAAGCAAGATTAACCTTCTCATTTAAACACGAAAACATTAACATTTTATTACACAATGATACGATTTACTTTACCTAACAACTAATCCATCATGGCTTCGCCATTGCTTTGAGCAGCAAATGGCGCAGACTCAGAAGTTACAGGTTCCGAAGATGCAGCGTTCATATAAGCCGACAATTCACTATCTAAGTCCTCAGCGGTCTTCTTCACTGGTCTGATTTTTTTTGCTCTCTCAACCTTAGCCTTTGCTTTTGCTCTTACACGGTGTTGTTCTCTTGGATGAGAAGCAGATTGGTCATCTCTTCTGTCTCTTCTATTTCTTCCATTAGATCTATCGTCTCTGGTGAATTCTCTGTTTTGACGCGGTTGAGCAGGGGCAATTCTATCAGCTAAAGATGTTGCATTTTCCACAACCAACGTGTTTCCCATTGCTTTTTTACCGTCAAACTTCAGAATGGCTCTGTTATTGTTTTCTGTAAAATTGTCTTGGAAACAGACGTACGCAATTGTTTCGTTTCTTGGATCGAATTTGACAAAGTCAACGGATGCAACGGTATTGAGTAAATTCGATAAATCCATTCCATTTAAGTCTGGATGAATGTTTCTTAATCTTAACATTGGTCTACCTTCTGCTGCAGTAGCTATTTGGTTTGGTACACCACCAGTAGGGGTTTGTCTCTAATTGTTAGTAAAAGAACGGATTAATACGAGAGTTGAAGGGAGTAACTTGTTGATAAGAGAGGCTTTTGAAAAGGCGATCATTTTCTAGAAAGTGTCAACAGGTTGCCGATTGATTTTAGAGTAGGTTGTCGCTTGATCCTAGGGGTTGTTTAGTGTTGATGGATTGAACAAGGACAAAGTGACGTAAACCAGTGAAAAACTGATTTCCAAAAAAAAGGATAGAGTTTTTTTAACCATCCAAGTTCATTACACCAATCAAAATCTTAAATTTCATAACCCTTCCTTCATTATGCTGCCGTAAAGGCCACTTACATACTTGTGGTCTTGATGGTTGTCTTGGTCTTCTTCTAGGATCACGTCTTGAGTTTGGACCACGTGTTTCTCTACCACGAGTTCTGGCATTATCACCAATGATACTATCCAAAGATTGTTCTAGAGCGCTGGACATTTGGAGGAGGATGTAATGGAGACTTTTGAATTGTCACTTGGGTTGAGTACAGGACATGTCGGGGCAGAGAAGGATAGCAAACCACAAGAAACACATTAAGTTGTAAAATTATTTAATCTTTTTCAATTTTTATTTTAAATTCTGACTGTTTTTTTGTTTGTATTAAATTTAATCTGGCTGTTTGGTTTCTATTGCAACTACATGGAAGAATCTTAATCAACCACCAAGTAATTAACCAATACGCTAATTCACTGATAACCATTAATATATTGAAAGCCTGATGTAATAATACTGTAACTGATTAATACTGCATTGAATAACTATATAAACTAAATTCTCTTCTTTGACGTCTTAAAGTTATCATTCTCTTCATAAGTAATTCCAACAAATTTCCCATCTGAATCGATTAAATCCGTCTTTTTCAAGAAATCCAAAGGCGCCAATTGCGGCCAATCAACGAATTGATACCCATTCTTTAAGACATATGTGAAATTATTGAATCCAAAGTAAAGACATCCAGTAATGAATGCAATGTTCTTCCAACTCAGTAATGGGCCCTTTGGATATGCCAAAAGAACCGCAAGAACAACAAACGAAGCACCAATCAAATATGGAACTAATTGATTATATGGAGGTCTTCTATCCACGAAAGGATTGGCTACCGAATCTCTCCAAGGACGATACTTACCTAAAAACAAGTCAAATGAATCTTGTCTATGACCATCACGATAGTTGTTGAGGTAATATCTTGTGATAGAATTGTTTAAGTCACTGATAGCGCCCATTTTCGTTCTTTTCCCTGTTCTAGTATAATCAGTTTTCAAAGCGCCAGTACCTGAGTAAGCAGTTGAAACTGCATCGGCATTATCGGCCCAGAAACCTTGGAAAAACAAATTAAATTGTTTATCAACTTGTTCCCATTCAATTTTTTGGTGTCCCAAGTAGTGGCCCTTTTCCAATTGATCCTGTAAAACCCATCTTCCTAACATCGATTGGACAACATTAGTACGATCCAAACAATCCATACAATTGGTTCGAACAATTTTGTTTTGAAGATGTTTGACGGTTTTCGTGTTTAAATCGTACATGAAATAATTATCATTATTGAATCCCAATTCTTGTAATCTTTCAATAAGAAGACGTACACGATCCCAACGCATCTTTCTGCATTCATGATGGAAATCAAAGTAAATGTACTTCACATGGGAAGAAATTGGGTCAGGTAAACTTTGGACTGCATTTTCATAAGCGGTCTTGACAGGTTGTTCATAACCCTTTTGATTAACCAAATTAACCAAATAATTATCCTGATACAATTCGACTTGTTCTTTGAAATGCTTAGCAGTAGCGTCTGCTGATGAACGAGTGGAAATAACTAAGTTCGGCTTATACTTAAGGTTATTGATTTCTGTCCAATAAACAGGAACCGAGCCTCTAGTTTGTAAGAACGAAGAGATCTGGCCATCGAAACTCGTGAAGATTTGCTCTGTTTCATTAAAGTTTGCCACACTTCCATCTTCATCCACACCTCTACGGAAATATCTTGTTCCCGCTCTTAAACGAGATCTTCTAGTGACAAGAGCAAACTCAAGAGTATTCGAGCCATGGAATGTAGCTTTATGAGACTTGGCGTATCCATATATCACGTGAGTAATGAAAGAAGAACCAGCACCTTGAAGATCCTCACAAATATACTTATTCCACCAAAACCTATCGTCTGGTGCGACTACACCGCCGCCGGAGCCTAATTGTCTCTGCAACGAATTAGTCAAATCATAGGCATTATCAGGCGAGAAAAAAAGTGTTGCCTTTTCCAATTGAATATTTAATAGTCTCAAATATTGCAATTCTTCCGGATCTTTCAGTGAAATGGTGGTTGATCCAACAGGAATAACCAGACACTTCTTCACCTTAGCGATCTCCGAGCCCATGATGTGACCGACTTGTTCATGCTTCTCAACAACAATCACATACTTGTTGATTTTCAACTTGATTATTCCCAAAATGCAAGACACGGTCGAAACATGAGCCTTGTTATAGTTATTGGGAGCAGAGCTCACAACCTCTACGCCTGAATTGGTGACGGAGAGGTACTTACCGCTCGATGGAGAATAGAAACTATGGAAGCCTTCATCTGAAACAGAATGATGAAGCGGCATTGTTCTCGTGGAGACGTGGTGTGTGGATGCTGTGGGACGGAGGAATTGGAGTCTTTGGGGTGTTGTAGGAATTGGAGGTGAGGAGGTTGTGATACTTGCCTCGCGACTCCACAGTTCCTGTGATAGGGGAAGATAGGCAATGAAAAAGGCAAATTGAGAATGTGAATTGAATTCATCAAGTTATATTTTAATTGCGAAATTAATTAGTTTTGTTTTTGTTTTCAGTTTGTTGCTTGTTCATTCGTTTGTTCATGTTCGGTTTGTTTACGTCTCGACTATTTCATCAATTGGTCGTGAATAGAAGTATATATTGTGAAATTGGGCATAAAAGGAAACGAATTAGAAGTTGTTTTATAACAATAAAAATCTATTCTTTTAAGTTCGTATATATCTGCAGAGACTTAACCCTAAATCTACAAACCATGCATAATTATCGTAATTAACAGCTCTCAAAACATCAAACGTTCATAAACACAACATTTTAAAACAAAAATTTCTGAAGTTATTTCGTTTTAAAATAAGATTTTCAGAAATTGTAAAATTGTTTAATTTTCACTACGCACTTACTCAACTTCGATCTACCTTCTTAAAACTACCCTATACTTACCCCATACTTCACCCTTCAAAACCCCATTGCCTCATGTATAAACTAAGATCAACATTGAAAGGTCACGAACTGGATGTTCGTGGCGTAACTTCAATCTCTGACTCTCAATTGATCTCGGCCTCCAGAGACGGTACAGGAAGACTCTGGAACCTCTCGTTTACCTTAGATACGGTCAATGATAATACAATCTGTTTCCTGTCTCCAACAAGCTCGTTTATCAATTCGGTAGCGTATATTCCAGATACTCCTGACCAGCCGCTAGTGGCATTTGGAGGTAAGGATCAAATTATATACTTGTGTCATCCAATTGAGAGCTTTGCAAAGCCAGGCGACGACAGTGGCGCCTTCCAATTGGTCGGACACACCAGTAATGTATGCTCATTGAACTATAAGAATATGCAATTGATCTCAGGATCTTGGGATTGTACGGCGAAAGTTTGGGATTTACACTCGTACGCCATAAAGCACGATTTAATTGGCCACTCTGCTGCTGTATGGGATGCGAAAGTTGTAGACGCAGATGAACAAATTTACCTTACGTGTTCTGCAGACCAAACCATCCGGAAATGGAAGAAAAGTAGGGAAATTGCCTGTTTCAGGGCTCATAATGACGTCGTGAGAAAGCTTTTCGTCTTGCCTGGCGCTAAAGAGTTTGTATCTGCTTCAAATGACGGTACACTCAAAATCTGGGATTTAGAAACTGGGAATGTTCTTCAAACGCTTATTGGCCACACTTCTTTCGTTTACGATATTGCCCTCACTTCAAATGGTGACATTGTATCTACCGCCGAAGACCGTTCAGTACGAATTTGGAGAAATGGAAAAATCCATCAAGTCATCACAATCCCCTGTTTATCTGCATGGTGTGTTTGTGTTTTGCCAAACGATGATATTGCCGTTGGTGGCTCAGGAAAAGAGATTTACGTTTTTACGACTGATTCTGAGAGATTCGCCACTCTTCAGGGCCAACAAGCATTCACAGAGCTCGTTCAACTGTCAACTATTTCTGAGCAATCAATTGATGACTTGAAAAAAACAGATTTGCCAGGTTATGACCGCTTATCGCTGCCAGGAAAGGAGGAAGGTGCTGTCATCATGGTCAAGAACCCTACAGGAGCCATTGAAGCGCACCAATGGTCAGGCGGTCAGTGGGTTAAAATTGGTGATGTGGTTGGATCTGCTGGTGGCTCTTCAGACAAAAAGGAGTATAATGGCGAGAGTTATGACTTTGTTTTTGATGTCGACATTGAAGATGGGAAACCACCTTTGAAGTTGCCATACAACGTGAATGAAAACCCATACACCGCAGCAGAACGGTTTTTGGCTGCAAACGACTTGCCCTCTTCATATACTGAGGAAGTGGTTCGATTTTTGCAGGAAAACACTAAGGGTTTTAGTTTAGATCAACAAACTCAGCCCGAACAACCAAAACCAGAATTGGCTGCAAACCCTACTACACCAAAACCAAACTCCTTATCTAATAGCATTTTTCCTCAAAAAACTTACATAAAGTTCACCGATTACAAGTCGGATGTTCTCTTCAAAGGTTTCGAGAAGCTTAATCTGGCCCAGACACCCGAAGCCGCATTCTCCAGCGGTGAAATTCGGGATGTTAAGGCTGCACTTGAAAATTTAACATCTGCAAAAGCCTCCTTTTTAATTTCTAAAGTAATTCCCCGGATTTTGAGTCATTGGAGCAAATCATCAAAACTCATTGGCTACGACTTTCTTAGAGTGTGTATACCAAGAATTACGATTGCTGATATCATCAAATCGACCGAATGTGGCGAGGCGCTTCTTCCAGCAGTACTCAGTTCTCTTGAAGAAGTGGAAGAATCGGATTTGGCAGTGGTGATGATGATATCAAAGGCACTCTGTAACCTAGTTACGAGCCCGCTCTTTGCGCAAATGTTCCTTACCGTTACAGATACAGGATCAGTTTCACTAAATGAACATTTTGAAACCCTTGGTCAAAATATTGTCGTTGTAGTGAAAGTGTTTACGTCATCTTCGGTTAGTCGTAGCCACAAGCACTTCTCCACCGCGATGTCTTCGATCGCATCTTTTTTGTACAATTTGCTGGTGTACGTATTTACCAACCGCACATTAGGTGCCGATGCTGATGCTTTGCGCAGTATTGCATCTGTTGTTAATGAATTGGGAGAAGATTTCGTTGGCGCCGATGAAGAGTCAACTTACAGATTATGTGTGACGCTTGGAAATCTTTTGACTGGAGGGATTTCGACTGAATTACCTTCATGGTTCGAAGAGGCTGCAAAAAAATATTCTGGGTCCAGATTCAGTGATCTTTATAAGGATATTAGGGGTATTTCTGTGAAATAGTCTACATATCGAGAGTGTTCTAGTCTGTCCAAGCCAATTGAATTATTTGATTAGTAATAAAATGACGAAATTAAAATCTATAATTCTACACTTACTTATCCTAATTCACCATTTATTCCTATTAAGCTGAGTAGAATAGCTCAGGCACTTTAACCACCATTCGTGCTAGTTTCTGAGCTGACTCAAGGTCTAGACCATCGGATAGTTTCATAACCAGGTAAGAATTAATTGAGTAGTCAGAAACATTGACTTTTCCAATCACTTCGTATATTTTTCCGAGCTCAAGTTGCTCATTTCCATGTGTCGACACTGTGATTGGTCCGTCTGCATCTAAAGTTGCAGAATCATTTCCATTATCAACATTGGTGGCTTTCCCAATCACACGGATAACTTTTCCAGGAAAATCTTTTACCGTCAGCGACGTTACTCTAATACTAGCAGCATCCATTACGCGTCTTAGGTGATACCTAGTGAGAGGCGCGCCGTTTTGTGGAGTCGTGATATCATAAGAGTGAATTTTTAAAAGAATAAACTCAAATTCGTTTTCATATACTTCAGGAAGAAAATGTGAAGTTCGGTAATTTACTTTATTTTTTTGGCTTCGTTTGGCTTCGTTTGGCTTTGTTAAGCGGGTATATAGTGTTTTGGATTGAGCACCATCATCTTCACTTTCTAGCTATACATAGAAGAGCTGTCTTCAGTTTTTTTAATAGTGATTGTTTTTCAGTATTTAGATTCTTGTGTTTCATTTCAATAGGTTTATTTCCCAAGAAAGTCTGCCGCCAGCGTTTCCTCTCCTTCTTTCAATCGAAATGCTCGATAGGCAGTGAAAAACCATATTTGGTGTCCAATTTATTTCTAATTTCCCATTGAAATCTAAGTAAACACACTAAGTTAATTACCAATTGTTACATGTTGACTGCCATTGAGACCAGCGCTTAATAGAATCAACGACTCCACTCTATTTATTGATATTTATCTGTACATCATTATACCTTCTTTCCAAATTTTAATCAGAAATTTTTTTTTTGAAAATATAAATATCATTTGGAATACAGAGCCTCTCGCTCATACAATATGTTTAATTGTTTGCGCGGCACTAAGTGCCACAAAAACAAGCGTCTTTCTTTTTCCTAATCTAGGCAAGGAATGGAGCATTATTTGTCTTACATGAGCCGATACGGTTTAAACCAAGAGAATTACTGTTGGCTAGACGAATTTCTGGAATTGAAAACTGGTTCAATTTGGCAATCGGGATCTAAACTGAGTGGTTCAGCAATTTCAATAAAACAAGAAGACAGCAATAACCGAGTAGCTTCTGCAGATTCAATATTGAATACAGTTCCTCAAGTTAACAGCCAGTTTAGACTCTTTAGCTCTCGTTCCATCTCCATTGGATCAAGACACACATCTTCAAGAGGATCAATTGGTATAGATTTAAGTTTCTCAAGATCCTCCGATAACAAAAACATTCTATTTGAAGACGGTTCAACTTGTTTTAGACTCCTGGAACAATTAAATTCTGGTCTCTTCTTCAATGATCCAAAGAATGTCTTTGTAAGCACACTGGAAGTCTTCTCTCCAAAAGAGTCAAGACTTCCGAGGACTCTTCCGCCTCATGAGATAGATAATTTTGAAGATTCATTGCGCTCGCTGAATATTTTGGCGCAATCTTCACCTTTGCATGGCCCGGCGGTTTTGTTAAGAATTCCTTTTATGAGGGCAGGAACAAAGAAAGCGACTTCTCCAAATATAAAATTGAAGAAACCAGAAGAGACGTCTAGATTTAAGTTTACAGAAAGTGTTGAGAAGTATTCGTCAGATTCTGGTAATTACAATTCCACTCATTTGAATTCTGGGTCTGACTCCGACTATTCTGATGGTCCAAGGCCAAAAAAAAAGCGCAAGATTGGTCGATCTATTGCAAAATCACGCACTAAGCCACAAGAAGTGAAGAAGCTTGAAATCTCAGATGCGATTGTTCCCTTGACGTCAACAGCTCTAGTCAATAAAGCTAGGAGAAGTCCCGAGACACAAGACCATACAAAGAACCTCATTCATCTTCTTGACCAATCAGAGTGTACAATTAAACGAGAACGGTTTGAAAGAAAATCATTAGATAAGTATGATCTTTCCATTGATGATTTAATTTACGAATTCAATGAAAACTTTTCTATCTCGGCGCCGTACCAACAAGAATTCACTCGAATAAAAGTATGCCCTAAGACCAAAATGCCCATACCAGCAACTCGAAGTGCACTATGTGCATATTGCAAAGAACTTAACTTCTTTGAGTTGAAGAATTCAAGCTACTCTCAACACATGTGTCATACTCATGGTATCTTCACCAATGACTATCTTACACCCGATCCTCTTTTCTTGGGGAGCTATTTCGTGAAGAAGCCATGTAGTCTGCCACGAAAAACCAACAGGCGATCTAGAGAAAGAGAAGGTGTCGTGTGTCCTGTCTGTTATACAGTAGTTGAGGTTCGGTGCTGGAAGACCAAGCTCGAACAGAACCCGTTCTCGAACTACTTACGTCATTTCAAAAAAGAACACAGAATGTTGGGTGTTTCCCTGATTTATTATCTGGAAACAAAGAATTGACTTTTAAAGTAACTAAACTTTACTTAATTTTTAAAGAAATACACTCTACTCAAATCAGTACACTATTCTTAAATCTAGAACATGAAATCAAACTCTTATGAAATCAAAATGATATATTCAATATATTTTTTAAACAGAAATATGTTCATGTAAAAAGCTGGCCGCTTCTCCCCTCTCTTCTGCTCTCATTAAACTCTCACCGATTAAAAACCCACTGACCTTATCTTCATACTTATATTTGCGAATATCATCGGCGCCGCTGATTCCAGATAAAGCCAAAACCATAACGTCACCTTCACGGCCACTGTTATGAGCAAACTCAACCAAAGAAGAGGTCGTATTCAAGTCAACTTCGAACGTGACCAAATTTCTATTATTGACACCAATAATAAGTGGATCTTTTGTACTGCCATTATATTCCAATGCGAGTGCATCTTCCATCTCTTTCTTGTCATTGACTTCCACAAGAGGAATCATTCCAAGCGACAACGAGTATTCGTATAAGCTAGTCAAAAGCTCCTTGTTTGCAAGCATCTTGACGATTAAAAGAACGGTATCAGCACCAGCCAATCGTGCCTCCAAAATCTGGTATTTGCTGAAAATAAACTCTTTCCTTAAAACGGCGGGTCGAAGGTAGCCCTTTGGCTTCTCACCAATTTCTATGACTTTACGAATAAGCGATAAATCATCAAGAGATCCTTTAAACCAATTAGGTTCAGTTAAAACAGAAATAGCCGCACACCCGCCATTTGCATAAGAAAGTGCCTGTTTGGCAGGATGGGCAGTAATGTTAATGTCACCTTTAGAAGGAGAGGCGCGCTTGAATTCGCCTAAAATGGCAGTCCCGTTATTTTTCTGAACATGCACTAAGCGCTCATAAAAATTGATCAATGGTGGAGCCAAACCGAGATCATAAGATACTTGTAAGTCGGCGAAGGCCTTACCAGGAAGGGATTCAATGGATTCATAGTCCAAAACACGTTTTCTATAGATTTTAGTGAGGATGTTCTCTTTTCCTTTAGGTGGAAGTACACCTCCGCTCAGCGCCCAAGTTCCACCGTTCATTTTCAAAACGTTATCAATAAGGATGCGACCAGCCTCGGTTAAAATGGATTCTGGGTGAAATTGAACACCTTCCACTACATACTCCTTATGTCTTACACCCATAATAACTTCAGGAGATCCAGAAGTAGTGGCAGTAATCTCTAAACAGTCCGGAAGTGTACCTTTTAAACCAGCCAATGAGTGGTACCGCGTAGCAGCTGCACCTTGTGGAACACCGGCAAAAACACCTTTACCATCATGTTTGATTTGAGAAGTTTTTCCATGGACAATTTCACCTGCATAAGTGACGTCTCCTCCGAAAACTTCAACTATACATTGTTGACCCATGCAAACACCAAAAATGGGAATTTTTCCCTTGAAGTGGTCAATTGCTTGTTTTGAAATACCTGCATCAGTAGAAGGGTGACCTGGACCGGGTGAAATGAACAAAAGATCTGGGTTTATTTCCTTCTCTATTGTTTCAATGTCAATTTGATCATTTCTGAAAACATCCACTTTCTCACAGAACGGAGATTGGCAAAGGTATTGATAAAGGTTCCAGGTAAAAGAGTCGTAGTTATCAATTAAAAGCACATGCTTTTTGGAGGTAGGTACCACTGTCATTTGGGGTAGTTTTGGTGGTTGTAGCTTTAGATGTTTCTGAAACTTGGGTTACTCTTTCAAGTGAGTCAAGTTGTTGTATACAGGCCATACTGCAGAAAAAGAATGGCTGCAATCTTAAAGTAATGACCAAGGGTATAAATACTTTGAGATTCAGGTTATAATAACCATCATTTCTTAAATTTTCAAGCCTTTATTCCTATGAATTAAAATCTCTTTCTTAATTTTCCTACAACAATAGTTCATGACTATGGCAGTACATAAACATCAAGAATCAGTGTACCATAACCAGTACATAATCTAGAAAAGTATATAATTAACCTAAAAGTGAATGTAATTATAGATAACTTTTAATTTATGGTAAACAGTATTATATATAGATAAAAACAGTAATAATAATAATAATAATAATAATAATAATAATAATAATAATAATATAACAGTATATCAAAACTTTTGATATGGAACTAATCAGAAGTTCTTCCTCTCCGTCTTCTTACTCGATCGCTAATTGATGATTCATCATTTAAAATTGCTTCAGCGTTTTCCTTCTCGATTTCTTCAGATGAAAATGCAACTCCTCGTAAAATCACCGTACTCACCAATTCTAAAATCAACATAAACAAAGAAGAAAGGATTGCAAGAACGTAGTTGGAAATTGTGAGTCCAATATCAAGCCATGAACCTTCTGTCTTCACCAAATAGAAGAAGTTCAATGATAAGAAATCTGATGTAGAGATAATGAGCGTTGAAATTGTGAATTTCCGAATTTCGAGACGATGGTTCATAATTCCAAAACAAGTAGAGAGCAAAACATATGGGATGATCAACTTGAGCATAAGCAAAGCACCCATGGCAAAAGGATCGAAGATTGGAATCAATCTATAAACTGAGTCTAAAGAGAACGTCGAGATGGATGCAATATTGCCTGTGCCGAAGAAGGCAAATTGTAAAAAGTAAAAACCAATGATGGAAATTCTAATAGTTTGTAGCCAATACCCGCGTGGCAATTTTGATTGTTTTAATTCCGAAACCTCTGAATTTGGTGCTTTTGTTTGTTTCAACTGCGTTTCTATATTGAGCCATTGCAACAAAACTAAAGAGTATCCAACATAGAAGAAAAGCTCAAAAGAAATTGTCAAGATGATGAATGTTGGCACAAACGTCAAGTAAATGATAAGAAGACGCAATTGGTAATCTGGTGATGGAGTTACCGAGTGCAAAACAGGCAAGACTATAAGAGAGACAATAAACACAAACCAGCCCAAAACTTGGGTTTCAAATGGAAGACCAGTTCTGTTTTGGAGAGAAATTACAGATACGTTAGTAACAATAACCATCGCAAGAATTGCCATCAATTGGAGCTTTAAAACGGTTGTAATCCTCTTGTTTTGAATTCTACCGTTAGTGGTGACTTTACCGTAACCAATCACACCAACAGCAAACGCAAAAGCAGTACTTATATTGATTTGAATTAAACTTTCCGTTTTGACCGCTTCTAAATTGGTGAAAATACACATTCCAATACAACTGATAAGCCAAAGACTTTTCGTGCCGCTGGTAAGTGCTGGCGCATGTAAGAAAAATGGGTAAGTTCCAATAATGAAGAAAATTACTGAAAACATTATCCGGTTGAAGAACCCATAGGTTATTCCCTCATACATTCCAAGAAAAGAGACCAAAATGAACAATTTGGTTGTTGTAGAAATTCCATACATGAAAGTCTCCAAACCTCTAAAAAAAATGTCTCTTTCGTTTAAAATTGTGTACCAGAAGAAAAGCGGGAAGGCTAAGTACATGTAATAATTGAATGGAGACTGTTGGTAGAACAAGAGGTAATTCATAACAGCGCCAACAATACCGAAAACAGTCAATAAAAGAGAAGAATGTGAAGGTTGCTCAAAATCGTCAACAATAAACAATTTCAAGAAAATGTTGAATGAATAGATGATCCAGCCGAAGAATCCCAACGTGACAATACTGCGCAACAAGAGCCAATTGTATGTCTGCAAATAGTTCAATCCATCCAAAGAACACTTTGTCAATTCCTTAGCCAACTTTTCCACCGTTTTCTCAACTTCTGCGATTTCGGCGCCATCATCCTTTGTCGTTTCAAGAAGATGAATCAAAGACTCGATCTCTTGCTTATAAACAGCGATCGGTTTATTAACAAATGGATCAAATGGCTTATAACGGAATTGATGGTGATAAACCTCACTCTCCTTAACCACATACTGTTCAGTGACGGCCAATGCATTCTCATATAAGGCCTTAATTTTGTTGAGCGCTGAGCCTTTAATATAAGGTAAAGGTAACTCACCAACGGAGTTAGCGGGGTAATTCGCACCAATTAAATAAGCCATAAGAGGAGCAATATCAGCTTGTTTTACGTCGTGTCTTTCCAAATCGTCAAATCCCCAAGTATCGAAGTAATCCTCTTCATAGCCACTGACAACAGGATCCTGAGCTTTAAGTTGATCTTTAGAAGCAAGAACAGGTTTGTTTATACCAGCACCCCATGCAATTAAAGGTGTTCTAGTGTTATCAGGATGACCGTCACCATGAGAGCCAAAATCAGACATTCCATGATCAGCTGTGAAGACAAATGCCGAGTCCTCATCTCCAAAAAACTCATGAATTTGAGGAATTAACTTTTCCAACTCTCTATCTATATATTCTATGTTGTCATAGTACTCTGCAGAGTATGGTCTATAAGCGTGGCCAGCGGTATCTGGGCCTAGAAGATGCAAAAAGAAGACATTTCCCTGACGATGTAATTCGGAATGTAAGGTTTTATTTTTCTTTGAATCATCCATCAATTCATTGAAATGCTTAAATACAAAAGAATCCAACTCAATTGAACTTTGAGTGAAATCTTCGAATTCATGTCCATACATGCAAACATCGATTCTACCGGGAACAACGTTATCACCATAAGCAAACATGGGCAAAATATCCGGAGAACCGAAAGAATACGTATGTGTGGATTGATTAAAAAAAGAATCGAAGTCTACGGGATTCTCCTTCCACCCTTTAGTGACTGCACTTACATCTTCATAAAAACCAGCGATCATAGCGACATGACCAGGTCTAGATTCTGTAGGCATACGTGTATTTGAAATACCCCAAGTTGCCTCTGTTCTTACAAGGTTTCGGAGGTACGGAGCCAAATATTTCTCCTTCTGGGTCGTTGGATGTAAGAGCTTCTTGAATGTCTTATCAGCACGAAGTCCATCGCCAACAATAAGAAAGAGTCTCTTAGCAGGTGGCTCGTTTGTAGATTTGTGCTGTGCCATTCCATGGACCAAAGGAGAAACAAAGTAAATATCGAAAATCAGCCAAAGGTAATAGAAATGGAACACCACTCCCACGATGATGAATATCTGACGGGATGAGATCATTTAGTCGGGATTTCGCGGGCTTTTTGAAATTGAGGTGAAATTCTATTATTTTGAGCTCTTCTGAATCTTTTTGTGTTTTTCTTTTGTAATTTGAGGGACTTTTGGTGTTAGGATCGGGGACTGTTAATGGCGTAAATTGGGGGTCCTGTCCTGTTTTCTCTTTTCGGCGTGTTGTTGCAATTATTACCACTGCGCGTAGACCCGTGGCAGCGCGACCGTTTTAACCGTAGAGGTTGTTAGAGAAGGCGGGGAGAAGATACATAAAAATAATTGTACATGATTTCAATTTGATCTGGCAAGTGAGAAAAATCTCATGGTTAAAGAATATTTTATCCGTGAATTTTGGGCGTTTCAAGGGGTATCAGTACGTCAATCGCGTCTTAATAGGCTGCAAATTGCAGCCATTGATGTCTTGAAGTATAGATTCAGGATTGTGTTTATAAAAATGAACTGAATTAGATTTATCATTTTTCTGTTTCAAATACTTAATCAATTAAGGTGCTCAGGAAAAGGAGCCTATTGGCTGGCGTTGGTGATTAGTCATTTGAAAAACAAATTCCCATTCATTTGAGTGAGTGAGAATTTAAGTTGAGGGGGGCGGAAAAAAAAATTGAATATGCGAGATGAAAATGATTGATTGTAATAATTTAATGATTTGTAACATTTATTAGACATGGCGCTGGAGAAACACATTAGTAGAAAAGATCCTTTATGAAGACTCTAAACCTGATTTCAATTGCATGTTGATAACACTTAAGATCTCCTACATCATATAAATCATCTTTTGGAGCTTTCTGTTTTGAATGAGAATAGACATAGCCACCAAAAAAACTGACAACAACCAAGCCAAAATAAATGAATTGATAAGCGATAAAATGACTTTTATCAAAAACTCAAAAGGAATCCACATGTTTTCCGTATCTATTACTTTCGTATATTGAAGCTTTTAAAAACTAATCTACTGATTACTCTTCATAATCATGCAATTTGCACGAAAAATTCGAGTCGCTTGTTGGAATTCCAGAAATGCCTCATCATACTCTCTCATTACTTGATACTCTGTAGTCAAGCATTGTTGATATACGGCTAGACTATCAGCATCTGAATAGATAATGTTATGACACTTTTCATCAATCTCAAAACGAGCTACTTGATACTCCAAAACAAGTTTTCGGTAGGCAGAGAATTTTTGTTGATAAAGTTGCATTTTCGCTGAATATCCTTCCCATTCCTCTTTACTTGTAGAGGGCTGTAAGTGGAGCTGTGGAGGCGAATGTAAGAATTTGAGACTTTGGAGGTCAATCTTCGGCTGGAGATCCCTTACAGTGACAGTATGAGAAGGATCACGCAGATTGAATCGATTGACTGGGGTAAACAACGTCAGCGCTCTTGTCAGGCCATCTGTAAATTCAGCGAGTTTTGGTCGTTTGGAAGGCCGCATCTTTGAAGTTCTACTCGGTGAAGGAACAGAATTAGTAGAAGCTTTAGACGTTCCTGGAAGATTATCGAGAATATCTGAAAAGTCCAAGTCATTAAGGTCTGTTCCAAGAGAAGACTTCATATCGTCATAATTCGATAGACGAGGCTTTTTCGCTCCGTTGGGCGCCAGAGCAAAAGAAGTTTGGCGCGTATGTTTTGTTCTCTTCGCAGAGCTGTGAGTTGTGTCATGAGGAACTCCCTCTCTAACCTCACCAGTTTCATCGGTATCATTAATTTCAACAACATCAGGTTCGCTGACTGGAGTTTTCGGATACTCATCGGCTTCAGAAGCAAATGAGGTTTCTTCGATATGATTCAAGCCTTCAGATGGTGGGTTGGTAGCTTTATCATGATGGAAAAATTCATTTTCATCTTCCTCGATATTATTTGAATGAGCGGCTTCCGAGTCATTGGAACCTTCCGAATCGAGCGAGTCGCCCAAGTCAGAAACACCGGTTTCTCGGGTATTCTGATGACTATCTGCATCTTGATACAAATCATCTTCAGACTCTGAACCCAATTCTTCATCCACGTCTACATTTCCATCTACATCTACATCTAAACCTTCCTCTACATCCACACCAAACAGGCCCTTGGTATCACTCGCCTCTGAATTTCCTTTTCCAGGAGATTCCTCCTCTGTATCGTCATCCACAACTATGGGTCTTGAAGAGTTTTGGCCAGGTTGAACGCTGGCAAAATGGGTATTCGTTGTTCCAGAGTCTGTATTTAAATCCCATAAGTTTTGAAACTTTTCACTCTTCCCATTCCGAGTGCGTCTTTGACTATTTGTACTGGGTTGTGTATAATCACGGAGAACCTGCTCCATCTTACGTCTATGCTCCTCCTCAGCGTCAGCTCTCATCTTAGCATTTCTAAGATACTCCGCCTTTTTCCTTTCAAGGTGTTCCTGCATCATTTTCTTTGCATCTTCAGCGACTTTCTGAGGATCTTCCCTCTTCTCTCGAGATTTCGAAGGCCGCTGGAAGTAATCCGCATACGCACGGGAATTACTTTCAAAGTAACTTGAAAAATACGAAGACCCGCTTCTAAATGAATTTCCAAATTTAAAGTTACCCGGACCTGCTCCTCCACCCAGCCCGAAAGCCTGATCTGACCTAAATCGACTCAGGAAGTGACCACCAAATTCTGGCTGCTGCTGCTGCTGTGCTTGTTGATAATATGGCGATGTACGGGCTCTACTAATAGAATTCTTGATATTATATTCTTGTCGCAGTTCATCATCTTTTAAAGTCTCGTAAGCTTCACTAATTAGTAGGAACTTCTCGTGTGCACCTTTTTCTTTATTCTTGTCCGGGTGGAATTTGATGGCGAGTTTTTTGTATTGCTTTTTGATTTCTTCTGTAGTTGCCGCTCGTCCAACACCCAAAATACTATAATAATCGGACATGGTTGGGTGCTTTGATTGAATGGACCTAGATAACACTTCTGTCTCTCTGCCCTTGCCTCTATAGAACGGCAGTCACGTGACAAAAGATAAACAAGCATACAAAATATATCTTTACATTTATGATTAAATAGATTTTTGTTTAGAGAGTCCCAAAATATTAACTAGAATTGTGTTATATGATAATCGTTGTGTCGTTTGTTTATACTCTGTGAGGCAAAGATATCCGAACTCATCCCTAAAACTCAAACCTTTATTAGAGAACTGCTACAGTTTTTTCACTTTTTCTTTAAAATTCTATGACATAAATATTCATAAATAGATCCCATAATTAATCCGCAAAGTGCCAAGCTCAAGCACTAATCTCAATTGCCAGCGCCTTCTTCACTCTCTCTAACACCAGCAGCCGGTTCTTCAGCCTTTTCGACTACAGCCTTTTCAACAACAGCCTCTGAAGTTTCACTGGATTTCCTTCTTCTCAACAACTCCTGTGCATAAAGTGGCACTTGAATCTTGTCACTCAGAAGTGCAATTTTCCGTATATCCGAAACTTTTCTATTCGCAATTCCTCCATTATACGCCTCAGGAAGATTATCTGCACCAAACAGATCACTCACGTCTCCATGATGAAACACTTCAAATCTCTTAAGAGTGGCGGCGCTGATAATTCCCATTGCTCTGAAAAACCCAAACACCCAGCCCATAATCAATGGAACATTAATGAAGAATTTCTTGGAAAGAAGTTCAGGATAATGGTCACTGAATAATTTGATGATTTCCTTAGTTGCAGCTTTCATATCGGAATCTATTCTGAAAATAGATGCTCCTTTATAATCGTGAACTTGGGCCATTTTACTATTATCACTATCTGTAAAATTAAGAAGAGCCAAAGATTTTTCCATTAGTCCGATTCTCCATCTTAAAAACTGAGAACCCGGCGTTCTTGAAGGAGGCTCTTGTGCTTTACCCTCTTTATTGGCGGCAAATCCAACAAAATAGCTCTTTGTAAGCTTCACATTATTATAAAAGTTCCACGTGACCACACGGAAATTATCCTTGTTTTCAGGAAATTCAGTTACAATGCCCATTGTATCTAATGCGGCGTCGAACTCTTCAAGGTAAGCAGCGCTTAAAACGTTGAATTGTCCACGCCAGTTCATCGTTTCGACCAATTTTTTTTTCGCCAATTCGACATTGTATTCACTGGCAACAAGAAATTTAAGAAGAATTTCATTTCTCACGCCCACATCCACGTGTTCTGCGTCATTTGGACCAATTCTGTAGCCAAAGATTTCATCATAGTCTGGCAGGTCTAATTTGCTCGAAAGAGTGGGGATAGAGTCAATTAACTCTTGTAGCTTCGGGATCTGTTCATCTGTGAGTTCTACAGAAGAAACAAGCGACATTTTCTAGAGAGGACGGGTAATTTATGAATTGACTGATATGAAACGAAAGTTCTTTGTTATGTACTGCATTCAATTAATTTATATGCAAGATCCACCGATAATCGGTTTCAAATAATGCACTAAGGGTAATTTACCATACAACACGTTAATTATTTATATTAAAAAACAACAATAATGATGAGAATTTATTAAACCATTTTATTTTTTTTGTAGTATTCTATTTAGTGTCCACCCGGAACCAATCTAAAGGATAAGATATCGTTTCTATTTACATCAACAGTATCCTCTTCACCAACACGTTTCCTATCAACGCCTTCAATTGCAGCAATTGTCACGTCACCCATAATTTTTCGAGCGACAGAAATCACTGTTGAGTGTTTTTTCGCCAAAACACAGTCTCTAAATACATATGGACCCGACAGCCCGCCGAATGTGGAAATGTTCCGGACAGGATACACAGGTACAAGCTGTAACATATCTGCAGCCGCTTGTAGGAGCAGCACTAAACCTGTAGAGCCGAATCTGTATAAAACCAAATCTCTAATCTCTTCGATTTTGGCAGCCAATTTTTCATCCAATGGTTTGAGCCCTGCGTCCGGAAGGTCCTCGGCGGTGTCTATAAATTCTGTCCCCAGTTCATATTTAATATAATTCAGCGCAGCGAGTTTCCTCAAAAAAACCTCTGTTAATGAAGACGTAAGCACGCATTTCATTTCTGGGAACTTTAACATAATCTTCGAAACGTTCTTATCTGCATCTGGATGATCCATTTTATTAAGCGCCAAAATGGTTGGGAATTTAACAGCCATGAAGGATTTCACAACAGCTTCAACCATCTCGGTATCCCATTCCTGTAAAGGCGGCAAGTTCTCCATTCGGTCGAGGGCTTTTCCTACAAGTTCTTTGTTAGCATAATACCCACCCAATTGAGAGAGCAACGTGTCTAGAGTGGTAGATTTTGTGGCTACATGACGACGGACCACCGAGGGCCATTTTTCTGTTAAGTTTCCCAAAATCCATCTGAAAATCTCATCTTGAAACCATTCAATATCCTGAAGAGGATCGTAACCTCTAGTCTCTTTTCCGTCAGCATCAGTTGTTCCACTGACATCAACAATATGAATGAGACAATCAGCTTCAGTTAAATCACTAAGAAATTTATTTCCCAAACCTCTTCCAAGATGAGCATTTGGAACAAGGCCAGCCACGTCCAAAAGAATGATTGGAACACCACGAGTTCCATTACGGCAATAACCGTAATTTGGTTTACAATATTCTTGTTTTCCGAATCTAGAACATGCACATTCCACTTCTAAATATCCAGATGCTTTGTTCGGATCAATCGTTGTGAACGGGAAAGATCTGACTTTGGCATTTGCATCAGTTAAAGCGTTAAGGGTTGTGGATTTTCCACTAGAGGGTTTTCCAACTAAGCCAATAACGGTATCTCTTCCCATTTGGATATGGAATTGGGCGATTAAAGATGATTAGTGCTTCTTGTCTAGCGATGAGGGTCACTACTGTATGAAGAGGGAGGGGCAATTTGAAAAGTTGGAGAGAACATCCTTTGAATGTTTAAATAATTTTTTTTGAAGTGTTTTTGTAATATCTTTTTTTTGACTAATTTATTAAACTTTAGTTATGCCACAAACAGGTGTGATGTAGAACATGGTAATTTGTGTAGAATGGTATTTGAGAAGAAATGAGAAAACAAAAGGTAAGTAAATTCTAAAAATTAAACTTTGAAAGAAATTGAAATAATTAATAAGTCAAGGTTCTTTTCAATGCATAGTTAGAGAAAGGACAAGAGAGAATAAGGAAGTAATAATAAAACATGGTAAGGAGCCCTGAAAACTGACTTAAAAGGAAACTTTAAACCTTTTGAAACTCAAAAGAAATCAACTTTTCAAAACTCACAAAATTCAAGTAGACTACACAACAATTCCTTCAAAAAGACCCGGCGGCATTTCACCTATAGACACACCAAAACACACTAAACCAAGCGAAACTTAAACTAAAAGATTTACTGAAATCTAAATCGAAAAATCAAGTTTTTTTTCCAAAAAGAAAAAACGTAATTTAACTCTGCTCCCAGTTTTTTACTAAGGGTTTTCACCACTACGCTCAGTTGCGCCAGCAGAACATTCCCAGCCGCACTCTTGTTACCTCACTCACTCTCACCTCAATTCACTTATATTAACAACACCTCCTCTAAAAAAACCCAGCCCCTCCTTGCCAAATCGACCTCAATTGAAAATGGCGTTCAATTTCTCAACCATCATGTCAAATGTCTTCAATGGCCTCTCAAAAGATTTCAAAAAGAAGAACTTCTCCCTCTATGGCCAATGGATCTCCATCTTCACCATCTTCTTATGCATAGCGCTTGGAATCGCCAATATTTTCCATTTCAATTTGGTGATTATTTTTGCTATCATTTGCATTGTCCAAGGGTTAATTGTTTTGTTTGTTGAGATTCCCTTTTTGTTGAAAATCTGTCCCTTGACTGACACGTTCACCAATTTCATCCGGAACTTCGACGATAACTGGCCACGTTGTGGTTTCTATTTACTTATGAGTGTTATTCAATTCTTATCTTTGCTTCTCATGGCTACTTCTTTGCTTGTTGTAGCGCTGTTGTTCCTTTTGTCCAGTGCTTGTTACTTTTTTGCCGCCATCAAACATCAAGAATACATAAAGAGTTCGTTTGACGTTGCTGGCTCCGGTCAAGATCTTGAGAGCCAAGCTGCTGGTCATGTTGTTCGTAATGTTTTATAATCAATTGATCAATTATGTGAATCATTAGTTAAATTCCTGGAGTGTACTATAAATAACCGAATACAAATACTTGATTAAAATTGATGAATTGGATTTTATCATAAATATTGAAATGTGGCCTATTATTTGGTAATTTTTACCGTCATTTTTCTGTTTATTGCTAATACATTTGTTTCCATATCGATTTATTAATTGACTACTCTTCTGCATATAGATCTCATCTGAACAATTCTTCTTATCTGAAACATCAACAAACACACCTCCTATTCATTCCCTAATAGTTTCTTTTTCCTAAGTCAAAATGGCCCTAATATCTTTTGAAGAAGATACAAACCCTACAGAGGTTGACGCCGATATGAAGTGGCGCAGTAAGCCCGCCAAACTACGTCAAAACGGCAATTCTGAAATTTCGAATTTCAATTCGACAAAATCAAAATCAAGCCTAAATTCAAATTCATCTAATCTGAACAAAAACCCAAAACCTGAATCTTCAATAACATCTCTCTCTTACGACCAAGTTAATGATAATGCAGATGAATTGGTGGAATTAAGAGGTGAAGGCAGGTACTTTGGAGTCACCGATCCACAAACTGGCGATTCGATTGCATCTCAGAAAAAATTGCTTGGCCCAATATGCGATAATTGTCACAAACGCGGTCATATCCGTGCAAAATGTAAAACAGTGGTTTGTCATAAATGTGGTGTTGTAGACGATCATTATGAAACACAATGCCCAACGACAGTTGTATGTGCTCGATGTGGTGAAAAGGGTCACATTGTGGCCGCATGTACTAGTAAGTACCGGAAAAAACAATATTGTAATACGTGTGATTCTGTCCGCCATGGCAACGATAATTGTCCTGGAATTTGGCGCTCTTACCTTACTCTCCCCAATAACGATGGCAAACTGGCACTTCCAATAATATTCTGTTATAATTGTGCATCTAGTCAACACTATGGAGATGAATGTTATGAACAGAGAACTTCTAGAATTCCAAATTTGAACGGGAGTGCTTTCAGCGGCATCAATTTACCAAAGTACCTTAGAGATCTGTATTTTGATTTTGTGGAGGGAAGAAGTCTGAAAAGGTTTAAAAAGGAATCTGTTTCTTTTGATAATTACAAAAGTGGACACAAGAACACTTATCAAACTCAAAAGAGTCATAGTCTGAGCCTGAGTCAAAGTTACAGTCACAGCCAAAAGAATGACTATAAAAAAGATTATAATCAAAAAAATGGCAGCTCTAAAGATTCAAAGAAAAATAGAGACTTCAAGAGAACAAAGTCAAATGATTACAGAAGCCCTTCCCCTTCATATGACTCTCTACAACCATCCCGAACTGGATTCATCTCATTTAAAACACAACAGAAAAAATCCAATTCTGATTGGGATAAACTGCAGGTAAAACCAAACAGAAGCGGTGTTGTTTCGAAAAAGAAGAGGGGGAAGAAAGATCATAATCAACTTCTTTATTAGGTAGAATATAACTAATAAAAGCTAATTATATGCAGATGTTATGACACCCTTTTACTAATACACTCAAATACTTATAGTATCGTTTTCATGTTCCTCGTTTAGGTGGCTGCAATTTGACTGCAATTGTTGGATCAATTGGTGATGGCCGAGTCGGAGTTGTGCATACAACATGCATCAGTGTGGCTGAGGCCCAATTTAGGTCTCACAACAATACACCAAACCGTCAAATAAAATAAATCAAAGCAGCCAGGAAGCAAGGCTCTATTGATTCTACCGGGACTCTCTTATTACAAAAAAAAAGACCACGCGTGTTTGAAAAAAGTGGGAACTGTGAATCTAAAGTAACCTGTATAAACCTATAGCCTGTATATAACACTGCAGCACCCAATTCCGTTTGTATTTCAAATACCTGAAACATCTTCCTACCCTAAGCCTCCTCCCTCCAATTGCAAAGCTTCATTGGTTCCAGCTCGCTGGTCTACAAATACTCCTAGTGAGTCATCATTAACCAATTAAAACAAAACCATTTTCTCTTCGAAGAATCTCAAGATCATGGATTACTTTACCTCTTGGGGAGATTATTTCCATTTCCCTGACCGTAGAGACTCAAAATCAAAACATTACGTTCAAAACAGACAAGAGGTTACCATTAAATATGGAAATCTCTTAGCGTTGTTTCTCTTGGTCTTCGTCATTTGCATCCCTATTATCAACTCTCTACGAGCTAATAGGTACTGGATATTTAATCGAGTGCATGTTTTAAGATCTACTAATCATTGGCTTGAAAGTCTAAGGCGAAGATCTATCATTTCTGAATCGCTGGCTGCTCGTTTTAGGGATTGGTCTTGTACTGTGTACCTGAACTATGGGACTTCCCTCCAACTATTACTTTGGGTATCTGTATTCACCGCCCTTTGTTCATTTGAGATTTGTTCAGGTGATTTAATTTTCCTAAGTAAACGATTAGGTCGTTTATGTGTCGTTTCATTGCCCACTGTGTTTTTCTTAACGCTACGTCCATCTCCACTCCCTCGTACGCTTTATTTATCATTATTACCCATTCATAAATGGTTACTGCGTATAGTGGTGGCTCTGGCAGTGATACACACTATAATTTATTGTGCATATTTGGTTCGGAACAACAATGTTCCTAAAATATATAAAAGAGCCAATTTATTTGGCTGGGCGGCGCTCTGTGGATTCTTCTTAATTGCCATCACTTCGCTACTGAAAATCCGCGATCGAGCATATAAAGTTTTTTTCTTGAATCACTATTTTTGGAGTTGGGTCATTGTTCTTTGTCTTCCCTTCCATGTTAGACCTGTAAACACCACTTATGCGAATATTGCGAACATCCTCTTATTGACGTATCAAATTTTCAATAGAATTCGGATGACGCTGAAAATTTCCGAAAAGGGCGATTTGAAAATCTTTGACGTTTCGCCAAATATGGCGGTCATTGAATTCCCCAATTCGTGGATTAAGCAAAGGGCAGTAAATCCAGGCGCACACGTTCGTATTACAAATTGGCATCCTAATATCCTTGTGCGATGGTACAAATTTATAATTCCAAATTTTCATCCATACACCTTAGTCACGTTGCCTCTGGATCGATACCAGAGGTTAGTCATTCGGAAAAGCTCGTTTGTATGGGATAGTAATCGTAAATACATCAGTTATGGATCATTTGATCCAAAATTGCTTTTTATTGATTCTTCTAATACTGCAGATACGAAGTTCCTGCTTTCGAAGCTTACTGTGAAGGCAAAAAAATTACTTGTTGTAGTTGGAGGGTCTGCAATTTCATTTGCAATACCGATATTACGTGTGGCTAATTACCATGGTATACCAATCAAAGTAGTTTGGATTCTTCGAGATTATCGGGATCTTTCTGTTTTAAAATGTTTTGATGGTCTTTTCAATGGCGACGAATTTGAGATTTTTGTTACTGGTGCCCACACAAGCCACAATTCTAATACCACTAGCCACCCTTCTCAAATTGGCAACACCTCAACGTCAACTGAACATAAATTTGCACTTCACAAACCAAGTTATGGAACAATTCTGACAGCATCCAAATATTTCCAGCACGATTTAGAACAAAACGACTCATCAATGCTTCTCTCCACTGATTCGTCCAGTGCCAGTCTCAACCAAGAGCAAGAAAACGTTGATGTGGACTTTGTCGAGACAGGAGAAGACGAGGGATGTCATGAAGAATGTCAAAACAATTTTACTGTCGAGAGTGTTTTTCCTGAGGAAGATGAAGATGAGGTGGTGAATTCGAATGAATTAAATGAGATTGGCTTTGACGATTTTCAAAGCCACATTGATTCTATAAATCCCACACAAAACGTGGCGGCAACTTCAATGTCACGGAAATCAAGTACTTCCGGGTTTAACGAACAATTCGTTCCTAATTTGGATAATCTGAATCCTCTGGATGCTGATTACCTTCGGACTGTTCAAAGCCTTCATTTGGAGCACCGAATCTACCGCGGGCGTCCTGTTTTAAACTTTCGATACTATAATTGGTGCCTGGCTGCCAACGACACGTTCACGCAATGTTCAGGACCCGTGTTGGACGAAGAGAGTAATCTTGTTTGCTGTAAGGATCTTCCTGGGCGGCAATACAATATTAGCACACATCAAAAGAATGCTGACTTGAGTAAAGTGTGGGTGATTTCGGCTGGGCCGAAGTCTTTGGTTAAAAATACCCGTCTTTGGGCCAATGAGAATGGTCTTAAGTATCATGAAGAAGCGTTCTATGTGTAGTCTACCAATACTAATACTAAAACGTAAATAATAACAAATACGAATTAATTTATGAAAATGTGGATTAATGACTATATAATGAATTGAATATCCCCTTTAACTAATGAAATCTGCCTCTTAACTTTGCTCCTTTTGGGCTATCTGTCTTTCAACTGGCGCTACTCGTCACTCAAACACTCTTGAAGATACTGTTGTCTACGAGCGTTCTCCTCTATCGCTAAGTTTTTTGTTATACTTAGTTTAGCATTCTCTGTCTCGAAAGTAGCTCCAACAATTCCCCATACAACCATGTACCACACTTTATATGGTGTTCGGAAGTACGCTGCGTTATGGCCTCGATTGTATTGATAATTTAGGTAAACGCCAGTAGTAAGTGCGATGAGACATCCTTTTGCAAATCCAATTGCGCCTGCACTTCTCATTTGCAGCACGATGTTCTCCTTCTGGCCTGGATTCAGGAACGTAGGGAGTTGTTTCATTGGTAGCAAAGTATCTATAATTGAATATTTTCTTGGGGTTTAGTTCTTGTGGTTTAATTTGATTTTATCAATGTTCCAATTTTTCACTTTTTAAAGTGTTTCGAGTGAATATGGTTTATCTGGAGAAGAAGTCGCTACTACGCAACCACGCAATCGACTCTATCGTCTTATCCGATTTGTCGCCCTGTCAAACATCTAGCTGCAGTCATCCATTACATAGATTGATTTCACAAAATGAGGATTAAAAGAATAGCAATTTTCTTTGTATTATAGGTTTTGTAGAGGTTTTTTGTATTTTTTTTGTACTTTTTTCTCACATTTTTGTTTCATCAATTGGTTGTGGTTTTTGCTTTCCTGAGAGAATTTGAAAAAGACTAACGAATTCATTTTATCTTTTTGTTTATTAAACGTGAAGGATTGATTAGGAGAAGTTAATTGTCTTTTCTGGAGGTCACACAAATACCGCCGAAATTGATTTCTTGAAGATTCACTATAACTTTCGTCATTTCATGGTAAATCTCCTGGAAACATGAATGAACAAATAACTCCTTAAACACTTGAACATGTGGCAGCTTGAGAATTGGAACGTTTTCCATATCTAGCATGGTACCCGTACTTGCCAAATTCTGTTCCATGATAGCTTCTTGTTTCCGGAGCTCGGCGCCAAGGTACTGGAAAAATTTCACATTAGCTTCAATGCTATAATCGATCCAAGACTCTGGAGTCAGCGGCCGAGACAAATCTCCCAACTTAAGCTTATGATTATAATTGTTACACTTGTCCAACTCAGCTAACTTAGTAAACATGCCTCTTCTTGTATTGCAACTTTCACAGGAACACCTGTTGGTCAAAACATGGAAATATGAGTGAGATTCATTTTGAAAAACACATGGGACGCCAGCGGCCCATTCACAAAAGAAACTCGATAAATGAATGCGTCTAAGTTCTGGAACATGGTGTAGGTTCCTCATGATTTCAGACATGTCTACTACATTGTCACGACTAGGACGCGTCGTATTAGAGCAATTGACCAATAGTTCTGTCATCCCAGAGAAAAGAGGACTGAAAATATGATTCTCCAAGATGTCCTTGAATTGCGCTTGATCTCCTGCAGATTTGTGGTGAACAATAGCCAATTTTTTCACTTTGGACTGGATATCGTGCTGAGTATTGAACCGATTCCACTCATAAAAAAATTTAATGAGGCAACTGTTCTGACACTCATGGCGACGAATGCAATTGATTCGAAGTTCCAATTCAGACACTTCGTTCAAGTCAATATGAGCCATTATTCTACTAAAGTCAAGGCGAGCGTCATTAGCGATACGATGAGAGCAAGTCAACGATAATTTATTCAATTTCAATTGACCTGCATCGACTTGTTCCACCATTTCTATAAATTTCATGAATGCAAGTGGTGTATGGAGAAACAATGTCGATAGAGCCGCCAAGTTCTGGCGCGGAACAGAGAAGTTCAATTGTTCGGGCATCTCACAACTATGGAACCGATCCTGATGGAAAGTGCTCTCAACATAAAAACTCAATTGTTTCAACGCCGGATTAAGTGGTGCACATACAAACTGGGTCATATCTGCCATGAGCCAATTGGTCAAATTGACCATTTTTCGATTTCTACAAGTTAAAACTTCATCTTCACAATCTGTAAGAGACAACAGATTATGTTCTAGATAATTATCAATGGAACTGGTGGCTCGAAGGGTCACTACATCATAAATCAAAAAGGATATGCGATGAGAGGAACTATTCCATAATTTCGAGATTTTGTCAAATAATTCAAGAACTGCAATTGGATTACATCCGCTTCGAGTACTGATTGCAATTTCTTTAACGTACTGGAAGTTTTGTTGTGACAAATTGGCTGCAAAAAGCGGCAAATTAGCTGCCTCCACCATCGTGCAACCAACAGGACAAGTGCTGATTTCTGCTATATTGTCAACAATCAATATCTTGCGATACATGGAACAATAAACAATATGTCGGTAATAGTCATTGACTAAGGCCAACTTTAGCTTGTCTTCTGGGGTGGCATAGTTGACTATGGATTCTATGACATTTGGTGGGAACATGTGCCACTGTTGAACTTAAAGGATTTTATTGGTATTCGAAAGAATTTTGAGAAGAAGTATTTTATTTCTGAAGGAATTGGGGGTGTTTATATCGACTCACACATTGCCAAGAGGGCATCTGGGGTAAACCGCTAAACCGGAGCATACTGCATACATTCCCTCCAAATACAGGAGTTTGATCGAAATGCCTTATATACCCCACATATGCAATTAAGCCACAGCAAAAAGCCGTAAGGGTAAGTTTTGTAATTTCTTTTTCAATGAAATATAATGAAGAAGTTTATTCAATTTGAAATAATTCTCAAATACATTTTGTTTAGTATGTCCGTTTTCCGAAAGAGTGAGCCGAGTTCGGCCCGTTTTGAGTGAGTTGTAATTTAGTGGGTGGGCGGAGATTCGGTAATGGAAATGTATGTGGTGGAAGGCTAAGCCATCCATTTATCACCATAAGACAATTTTCCTTCGGAGCCGTTACCGAAAAATTTGAAATAAACTTTTTCGACCGCTGGAAATACCTCGGTTTTCGCCAAAGTGGCCGCTCGCAGCCGAGGGAACACTTTGGCACGAAGTAAGTTTTGATCAATTAAGGTAACAAAACAATTTTCAACAATAAAATTGAAAATAACATCATTTTCGGGAAAAGACTGCATCCCATCAATTCCCAAAGTTGTTACTGCTGATATATCCAATCCATTGAGTGATAATTTCAAAGCTATGGCTACATGGTTGTATGAGAGCCTATTCTGTTTCCCTCCAATGACCCATACTTTCCGAAGAAGGTTACGTAATGTGAGAATAAAAGATTTAGAGGCGACAAATAAATACAAATTGTTCTTTTTTAGGAATTGGACATTATTCTCTTCATCGAGGATGTTGTGTAGATGGAAAAGGGAACCACTTTTGATAGCGCCGAGAAGGGAAGCATATAAGTCGAAAAATGGAGGTACTTTGTCGGAGTTTGTATAATAGACAGTTTTGAAATTATCAAGATTCGGTCTTTTCCCTAATATTATACTGATTGGAATCATCAGACGAAGAATTAAACTAACATTTCGATTATCCTTTCTATAATTGATCGGAATATTGTGTAGGCACCACATAAAATGCTCATATGCATCGATTAATTGATATTTTACCATATAGAACCGCGCAAGGTTGAATCTATATAGAAGTTGTTCTTCTTTTGGAAATGCTGAGATGTGAAGGTTTGCGTTATTCATGTTGGCAAACACATTCTGACAAAGAAGAGGATTGGACAAAATGAAGTAGATAGAACATAACCTAGCACCTAGAACTAGCAATATGCTTTTCTTCATTGTCTCTGCTAGATCATTTGCACCAAGCAGAGAACGGATATGATTAAATCCTTTCAAAATCACCGCGGCCACATAATTGAGACGAGGATTTCGGCCCAGCTCTTTGAGTGCCATTTGTTTATCCAATTGTAAAGCCATTGGGATAATTGCTTCAACTATATCTTTGAAAAGTCCCGTTAAAAGGTGACCTTTGGACTTGTTTGAGAAAGCTACACATGCGTCATTCAAATATGTTGAATATAAGTCGAACGACAGTAATAATGACCAAGGATCTAGTTGGCTAGCGAGGTTAATGAAAGATTTGACTAAAAGGTCAAAAGCTGACCAATCATCGTTATGCCAATTTCGTCTTTCTATAGCTTCGATAATCAGAAGATCTTTGACGGGTCCCAAATTATTGAGTTTGACAATGTATGGGTTCCTTTCCGGATGAACCGATAAATATATTGAGAGTTTGTCAATCTGTTGTTTTGGAGGAAGTCGAAGAATACTTCCTATTTGCTGTAGAAAGTCTTCCAAAACGTCCATTTCTAGGAGGTTTGGGTCCCAAAAAAATGTACCTATGCAATCAACTTTCACTACTTTTGATGAGAAAGAAAAACTAACTCAATTGAATAATTTTCTCTTCGGATTGGTGGCTGGGGAGGGAATGAGAGTGTTCGAAGAGATACATCGAGAAGTAATCAAAGAAGACACAATGGGCGAAAATAACAATTGACAAAAACAAAAAACACCTCACAAAAAAATTAATGCTTATAATTGTTTCTCATTAACTAAGAAATTTATCTTTTTTGGAAGTTTTTCATTCTTATTGTTCACTTTTACCGTACAGTCCTCATCGAGGTGACCATCAACTTCTCTTCCAGGTGAAACACCCGAATTTAATAATAAATGTCGAAGAAACTACGGCCCTCTTCGAAAAATCAAAAACGAAAAAAGGAAAATGTTTACTTGGCATATGGTAATCCAGATGCATGCGCCACAATCAGATTACTACCTCCAAGTCTAGATGAACAGACTTTTTTAAGTCAAGCCTATGAACATTCAGAAGCTTTGAAAAATGGTAGCGGTTATAGAGAATTCAATTATCAGATGGGAACACGCGACGTGAAGCTATTTGAAAAACCTCTTTTTTCCGTAGCTTATTTTGAATTCTCATCTGTTGGACAAGCTACGAAAGTAAGAGAGCAATTATCTCTGAAAATCTTCCATGAACCTCAAACGGAAGATAATATGTTGTGTCAAGTGGTTAAGCCCGTGTTGGGTATGGTTTATTCAAATCCGGTGGCTAGAGATGGAAATGTAGATCACGGAAGTACATTTAAGTCATTTTGTTCCTTACGTGAAGAAACGGGTAAAAAGGTGTTGCTTCGATCAATCATAGATGAATTGAAAGCAAAAAAGAAGAAAAAAAAGAGGAAAAAGGTTGTGAAACTGACCGTAGAGGGTCAAGAGCACGCTCCTGAGATTCATGAGACAGGAAAGAAGGAAGACGCGCCCAAATCTTCAGCGCTGAAAAAGAAGAAAAAATCAAAGAAGAAAGCTTCAGGTCCTACAGCACCTGAAGCTGGTACTAGCGGCACTGATGGCGGCGCTGAGAGTGTAGCGAAGACCGAGCTTTCTAAGAAAAGCAAAAGAAAATCAAAAAGTTCTAAAACTAAAGAATCAAATGATCCTGATCATAACAAAAAGGATCCTGGATCCGTGAGTGGCGCTGCAGGACAAGCTGCCTCTCTGGAACATCAACCTTCTACGAAACCAAAGAGGAAAAGGAACAGAAAGCCTAAAGATACTTCAAAAGCATCTACCGAGCAACCTTCTACAGCTCAGCAATGAAGTGATCAAATTAATGGCTTATATCGCGCCTAATAATTCATTGAGCAGCGCTGAATAGTAGCTAGATAGGTGAGTTCATATGTATTGATTCTATAACTAATGACTTGATAAGCAGTGACTTGATAAATAATGAATACGAAACTAAATTTGATCCTATTTAATTTCTTCGTTCCAAATAATTCCATGGTTGGTTCTCTCCTCTAATTCATTCAAATCCTTCATCACCAGTTCAGATGAAAGTGTGAAATCAGTTTCGTTGAAAGTACTGAAGTTAATCACACCTGTATCAATGACCGCCAAAACGACTTTTGTACCCTCAGTTCCCGCTTTTAGTAGCTTATCCTTTTTAGATAAGTATTCGTTTCTCTTTCTAATTTTTGGATCCAATTTTGATTCTCTTTCTAGTTTTTTCTTCAATCGTTCTTCCTTCTTAGACACGAATTTCGGAGTGGATTTTTTTAATACAGGTTTCGTACTCTTCGTGGAAATGGTCTTGGACTGAGCCGCCCTGAATTGATCTTCTCTCAGGCGCACTCGTCCCCAAAAAGCTTTGAGGATCGAAATTGACGGAAACGGAACATGAGCCACATTTACAATTCCAACCTGGTAATCAGGAATGGGAGGTGTTTTCTTACTGAATGTCGGGCACGGTTTCCATACGTCAAAAGCTATAGTATACCTAGAATCCGCCAATGCTCCATCCAAATGCTTTGATTTATGTGTCGGTATAATTTGAAGCAGATGATAAACCAGTGTATAGTTTTGAAAGTTCCATGTTCCAAAGTATAATGCACTATGTAGATTTTTGATAAGGGTTGAAACAGTGGAGATGAAGTTTGAGAGAAGTCTTTGCCAATGAAAGTAAGTTCGCTCATTTTTTTCGGATTTTTTGAAACTGTTCTCCCCTTTTTCATTTTCGTTAATTAGATCCGGTTTCGCTTCTAGTATTAAATAGCCTAGTCTTTTTAACAATGCATATGTTTCATACTTATCTACAAGATCCGGACTTCCAGAAAAAGCTAAGGTATATAAATGACTCAATGGAAGCTTCGGAAGAGAATCGTAATTAAAATCAGGATTCGCATCCGCAATGAAATTTTCAAATTTCTCATTGGATAAGTACATTAAAAGGGAACCTCTTTCAACGAGGTAGACGGCTTCAAGCGGCGAAAGCCACATTCCTTGTAATTTTTTCTTCAAAGTGTATACATGTGCCACGCCTATATCCTTAAAAAAACTTCCCTTTGCATGTGGCACGATAGCCATATTCTTACTAGGAATCCATACTCCAACCATCAATTGTTTAACATGATGACCACGTATATGCAGAAGAGCCAAATACATTTGATGTCTGGAATCTTCTAGTCTTTCTTGCTGTGTTTTCGAACCATCTTGATCGAAAAACTTCCCTTCACGTTTTGGCAAAGACTCATCGCTTGTTTTAAACAGAGGATTTCTGTTGATTGTGCTCCAATCCTGCACCTCGTCTTCAAATAACGAGTCTGGATCTAGAACCACTGACTCTTCTTTATCTGTCATTTTGATTATTTTTTAAAAAATTGGTTTGTGAAGTATTAATTGTGCTTTGTCCTGAAGTATCTAGGATGTACTGGTGCTATAGAGATGATATGATGATTGTGTGCAGTCGAAATATGGGGGAGGGCGTGTGGCATGGAGGTAGTCGCACTGCTGGAGGACTGAAATTTGAGATCAATTGATTCAATACCAATTACCCAATTCGGCTCGATTGCAATTTTTTTTTTTGGAAAATGACTTCCGCTATTACTATAGATGCTCTAGTATGTTTATTGCATTGTATTCATTTACCTTTCGTCCCAATGAAGTAATCATCTCGTCTTCTTCCCACCTCCCAACCACTCTCACAGACTCCATCTCAATAGATCACTAACACTAGGCTCAATCATTATATGATGACTTAATGGCTAACATCGTTCGACAAATAACACTTAACGCATTATCGTGTAATAGTGTTCAGATGTCTACAGGAATGAAGCCAATTGATGTTTCAGATCCAGCTACTGTTTCATCTTCAAGGGATATCTATGGTCAAGATAAGACGAAGCTTAAAACGTCCGAAGCTTCCAGATACTTTGAATGTGGAAATTGTCAAAGAAAGATAGCTGGCTCTAGATTCGCTCAACATATAAACAAATGCTTGGAACGTGACCGCCGGTAATCCTTACAGATATGATTGAAGAAGAGTGTCGATGTGGAAGGAATTAGCGGGATTAGTTTGAACTTTAAATTAGGAAGAGGTTGAATTCATTCCGAATTGACTGGGTCTAGACGTAAATTGGGTTTTCTTAATGGTAGCGGGGCCAAGTGACAGCTTGCTGATATTGAGGGAATAATATCTATTAGTTAATGGGATTTGCATAATTTCCTAATTAGGAAATATCAATCAGAAGGTTAATTCTCAATTAGATTCCATTTATCTCAAATCAAAACCTCTTTTAGCTACCTCTAACAGTCTTATTAGACTAAGTCAAGTCTATGGAATCTCCAAAAAAGGAAAAAAAAAATCTCTCAACCAAAAAATCCATAAATCGCTCAAAAGATTCAAATTCCCAAAGTTAAATGAAAAACATCTTCTCTCTTCTTTCACTCTGAAAACGGCATTTGCAACCGAGAGATGTCATCTCGAACCTCCATAGACTCACGTGACACACTTTTTCAAGTCGGGGCACTCCTCATTCTAGGTCTTCTGAAACGAATTCATTCCCCATTTTTTCAAGCCCATCGTTGCCCTTTCTTCTCCATTAATTGGCCTTCGTTGCATATCGAAAAAAAAAAAGAAATCTCTTTCACTTAGTATAATTAGAGATCATAAATAGACATGGCTCCCCCACCGCCGATAATCATCGACGCAGACGTCGTCTCTGGAATTACTGGTTCCATCTCTTTAGCATGCTGGATCATCGTGTTTGCGCCACAAATATACGAGAACTTTAGACGGAAATCTTCCGAAGGACTCTCTTTAATGTTTGTCATTTTGTGGTTGGCTGGTGATGTCTTTAATGTCTTGGGCGCTGTCTTACAAGGTGTTTTACCTACGATGATCATTTTAGCCGTTTATTATACTTTGGCAGATATTGTGCTTTTGTATCAATGTCTTTTATACGGAAACGGCTCTCAACCAGATTACGTTCACTTATCTCCGGCCAATCCAATGGGAGAAGATGTTCTTGAGACTGTTTTATCTGGAGATTACTCAAACGAGAATCAATTAGACAATATGCAAAACGCAGAGATTCGTAGTCCTCTCATGTCGGCTTTATACAAGTGTCTTATGGTTCTCCTTGTTATCTCTGCTGGTTTAATTAGTTGGTATATTTCCTACTTGAAGAATGACGGCAAAAAGAAGGCACCTGCTGACCTTGTTTTTGATCCATTGGGTCAAGCGTTTGGATGGTTATGTGCATTCTTATATTTGGGATCAAGAATTCCACAAATTCTTCTTAATTATCAAAGAAAGTCCTGTGAAGGTGTTTCTTTCATGTTCTTCTTATTTGCCTGTATTGGAAACTTAACATATGTGATTTCTATTTTGGCAATTGATATGAGTTGGCATTATATTTGGATCAACTCCTCTTGGTTGGCGGGTTCATTGGGAACGTTGGCGTTGGATTTCACCATTTTCATTCAATTTTTCTTATACAATGAGCCAAGTGAGGGCTCGGAAAGCAGTTCCAATAAGACTAGAGGTACAGAGGCTCTTTTCGGTTCTCAATCTGAATCGTATTCTTCAACGAGTTAGGTGTCTCAATGCATTGTAAGATATTCACTTGTGTAGAGAAATAGGAAGGGGGTTTTAAAAGAAAGTAATACTCAAAAAATGATTTGTTCGTAGAGTAGAATAATTTATCTGCTTATTAGTAAAAAGCATCCAGATCTACTACCAAAAAAATAGATCCTATCGATGACTACTAAACAAATCATCTATTGGAACGGTTACCAAAACAAATGCATAATAACTGAGAAAGGGGATTAAAATTAAAATCTGAAGTAATTACGATTTGTATTTTCAAGATAAAAAAAAATTTAGCTAGGTGCTTTTCCCGTCCTCACTCACACTTTACAACTGAACCCGCACTCATCTCCAAATGGGTAATGAGTGAACCGGCTGCAAAAGACCCCAATCCACCAAAACATGCCATATCTGAAAACGAAAACAATGACTTGAAGCGTCAAAAAGTGGAGCTTCCTGAAGGAATGTCCAAAAACGCATGGAAGAAGTTACAGAAGCAGAAACGTTGGGATGAGCAGAAAGATGAGTATCGCCAAAAACGAAGAGAAAAGAAAAAAATAGCACGAGAGAGGAAAAAACTCAGAAAAGGATCTGAAGTGCCTGAAAGTGAAGACGATGATTCGAATTACCATCTGCAAGCCAAACGAGAAAAACCACAAGTCCAAATTCCTTCCGGAGTGTCCGTAATTATGGATTGTGAATTTGATGACTTAATGAGCGATAAGGAAATTGTCAGTATGAGTAACCAAATCACAAGGTGCTATTCTGCCAAAAGACATGCCCCGCATTTGGTTGATTTAGTTATATCTAGTTTTAACAAACGATTAAAAGCTCGTTTTGAAAAGTCTCTACTGGATTATAAACTTTGGCAAAATATGTGTTTTAAAGAGAATGACACGTTGGAATCCATTCTTCCTACTGACCCTGAGTCATTGTCAAAGTATGTTTATTTGACCGCCGATACAGACAACGAGCTAGACAAATTGGAGGAAGGATACACCTATATTCTTGGAGGCATAGTCGACAAAAACAGACACAAACAATTATGTTTGAAAAAAGCACAGAAGCTTGGTTTGAAAGTCGCGCGGTTGCCGATAGGAAAATACATTCAAATGAATAGTCGTCATGTATTAGCCACATCTCATGTTTATGAGATCATGTGTATGTGTTTTGAATATGGACATGATTGGGAGAAAGCTTTCAATGCAGTTTTACCGCCCAGAAAGCTTCGTAAAGAGGTAGAAAGTCCAAAAGAAGAAGAAAAGGAAGAGGAGGAGAAAGAGAATATTGAAGAGGAGGTATAATCAACCTTAATAACGTAAATTCGTGGGGGTTTCGAATTCCTCAATTGGAAGTTTTAATTAGATGCAGTAATATATAGATAATCAAAATATTGAACTAATAATTCTTTATCTCGCAGCCAATTTTTACTCTATTCAGTTTGTTTGAATTGGCTGCAAATTAAGGTAGCGCGATCAGAAGCCGAATCCGGAAGAACTTAGGGATGCATTGTACTTCAAGTTGAGAAAGTAAGTCATTTCAAAATTTGCTAAGATTTCAAAAAATAACAACTTGATTCTTATTTTGGCGCATGAAATCTGAATTGATTGCTTTGTTTGCTGCTGATGAAGAGTTCTAGCCTTTTAGGTGGTGCTCTGTTGTTTTCATCACGTGACAACAAAAACCAATAAACAGCGTGGGCAAAAGCCCTGAAACACCTTCAAAAGGCATCAAAGTGAAATTTGAAGAACAAAATTAACCTAAAGAATCCTTTTCTTCAAAAATTAAAAATTATCTCAAGTCCACGTAGTTCATGATCTATTTATAAGGGCCGGATGGCATATCGCAAAACCCGTGCATCCTAACAGGAGAGGATCATAAACAGGAAAAAAACATTGTGTGTCCAGTATCTACTCGTCTTTCTGAATCCGCCCCGGTCTCGATTCTGAAACAAACAGGCAGTTGAAGCATAAACAAACGAATCGTCAACAAATAATAAAGTATGTATTTTCAATGAACGGCTATTGTTTGGTCAGCTGAAGTTTTCGAAATTCAAACGTTTCCCACAGATATCCCTCCCCCTTTCTTCCACCGATTTCCCCCTTCTCATCGCCCGTAATTTCCACCCAACTCCCCCAATTGACTCCCAAATTGAGTCAGTTGATACCGAATTTGCTCTTAAATTTCAAAATTTGCCTCACCATTACTTAAAATACTCTCATTTCTAGCCAACTCGCACTGACATTGAGAATCTACCGTTTTCTTACCTGTCATCTATTTTAAGAACCCTACACCAAGCACAAAGCAAAGAAAAGGCATCATCAATTAAGGAATTAATAATTGAGAAAAATTCATTTACTTTTTTTTCTAACTACTTTGTTTTTGAATGTTATTGTGGGCGCACCATCCCCCCTTTCGCCTCGACGTGTAGATAACACCTGAGAACGCGGCTACCTGCAACCTCTTCCCACTTTCCTTATACTTTCACAGTATTCCTTCCTAAACCACATTTCTTGAATTGTTCTTAGAATTGCAAAAGTTCTTTTTGGATTCATTAACTCTTTTAAGAATTTGTTTCTATTGGTTGTGATTTGTATTTCCTAATACGGTAAAACTTCCAACCTCTCCCCATCTCCTACTTTCACTCTCCCTCCTTGCCACTGTCGTCAGGTACAAGCCACAGACTCAGCTTAACCCAAATCATACTATACTCTGTATCATACTAACTTCAGATGGTTCCTCCTCCAGCAGAAATCCGTAGAAAATTGGTCATCGTCGGAGACGGTGCATGTGGTAAGACATGTCTTTTGATTGTCTTCTCCAAAGGCACTTTCCCAGAAGTTTACGTCCCAACCGTCTTCGAGAACTACGTTGCCGATGTCGAAGTTGATGGAAGAAAGGTCGAATTGGCCCTTTGGGATACTGCCGGTCAAGAAGATTACGACAGATTAAGACCATTGTCTTACCCAGACTCAAACGTGATCTTGATTTGTTTCTCCATTGATTCGCCAGATTCCTTGGACAACGTCTTAGAGAAATGGATTTCTGAGGTCTTGCATTTCTGCCAAGGTGTTCCAGTGATTTTGGTTGGTTGTAAAGTCGACTTGAGAAATGACCCAGTCACTATTAAAAACTTACAAGCCGACCAACAACAACCTGTTTCTTCTGCACAAGGTCAAGATGTCGCCAATAAGATTAGCGCCAAGCACTACTTGGAATGTTCTGCTAGAACTGGTCAAGGTGTCAGAGAAGTCTTTGAGACCGCCACCAGAGCTTCGTTGGTTACCAAGGAGAAGAAGGAGAAGAAGAAGAAGTGTGTTGTTTTGTAAGCAACATAATCATCAATGATTTATAATGAGAGGGCGCAGAATGAAGAAGAGAATGGCCTATTTTCGTCTATTTCTTCCTTTCGTTTGCTGACTCGTTTGTTTTCGTTTATGCCCCTCTCAAACACTTCTCTTTCTTACTCCCCCATCCTCCTCCTTGTTTCTCTTCTCTCCCTACATTAACCAAACATTCAAACCTAAACCTCCCATATGTCCTGGTGTTTTGATTAATTATTAGGGTTGCTTTTACCACAGAACTCATTCTTATTTAAAACTCTATCTTTTGTATTAGGAACTGGTGCTGGTGATACGGAACGACGCCGTTGATGTAGTCTTTTTTTTTTCTTTATTGCTCCCTTATTTCCCTATTGGGTAAGAGTATAAAAGAAAAGAAAAGCCTGCTAGATACAATTCTTCTTTTTCCGCATTAATCGTTAATTATCGTTGCTTATTACATATCGTTGGTCTCTAGATTACACGACATTATCTGCTTACTGTAGAATAAAGCCAAAGATGTTCAATGAATTTTTTAAAAAAGTGAAAATTAATTTCTGATTGATAGTTAATTCCACAAATGAATCTTTGTCTGCTGATTTAGTGGTTTACTCTTTTGTTGTTGATCAAGTCACGTGACCTCTTCTTTGACCAATTGCGGAACCTCTTCAACCACCTCAAGTCAAAATCAAGGGTCAAGGGTCAAATTCTATCCAGATTAGACGGCACTTCATACAACGAAAACAAAACAAACAAATCCTATAAGTTGAAAATGTTGACCAGAAACACTTTGAAGACTTTAAAGAGCTTCACAAGATTTCAATCTACAGCCGTGAAAGCAGCCCAAAGTTCAACTCCAACTAAAACCACAGCTACGGGGCTCACAAAAGAGGAATTGGCTCATAACAAAAACGCTTTACAAGCGCCAAATAGAGCTGATGTTTGGTCAGCTACACAAGCTAGTAGAGCCGATGTGATTGCCAAACATCCAGTCAGATTCACTCAAAAAGATTTGGACCTCCAACCTCAACCATACGCTGCAATTGAATTGATTGCAAATGAACCAGTCCGTTATTTAGAAACCAATATTGCTGTTTGTGACGGCAACAAGGGTTCTACTTTACAAGGCCATCCTAAAGTGTATATTAATTTGGACCAACCAAAGGCTTCTACTTGTGGATACTGTGGATTGAGATACGCAAAAAAGGAGTTTGAGCAACTTATAGAATCTCAAGCTTAAAGATTTTAGTAGTATGAAATATTCCGAATGACTTTTGGGGGGTTCCAGTAGATGTTGAGTTAGATTTTCTAGTAGAGTAAATATTCTAGATCCAGAAGATACAGAAGGTTAATTAAGAAGAGGGACGTTCTAGAAGCTCAATTAAGAAGGTAGGTTCAAAGGGGATCTAGGCTTAGCTAGCGATCGTATTTACTAGATTCTATTCAAATTAGTTGGTCCCAGCATGAGGTCTTTGCATAAATACCATTCCATGACCTTAATAAATGATTATTGTAAAAATTGTATAATGTAGAGTTTTGAGGATTAAATAATTTATTGGTTGTTTGAAAAGATGATTCTCTTGGTAATTTATGTGACTAAATTAACTTGTTTCAAACAGTGGGTTACTGCAAATATTAGTTCTTTTGAGATTGGGTCTACACCAATTCAAAGTTACGACTAGATAGATTGAAGGTCATGTATTAGTACATAGCTCCTATTCAAATTCACAAAAGTTCTATCACTCAGTTATACTACAAGTTCCTTACTAGATACTCCACTGGTACGGATGAAACACAATATGGTGACAATGAAGAGAACAAACTTATGCAAAGTAACCAAGTTTCGAGTTGTATCTCTATAACTTTACTGATTGAGACCACATCTGCGTCTGTTCCTAAAATGGTTGCAAGCTCCTGCCATAGGTACGCTATTCTCCAGTATAAGCAACTCAAAATTTCACTGTATTTTTTAGTTCGGAAATTTATATCAGCATATTTTTGTGAGCAAAAAAGTATTATATATTATTGGTATTGAAGTGTAAATTTTGTGTGATTTAGTACATCCGAATGCTATCGAAGGGTATCACTATGATGTCCCTTATTTAAGATGTAAATTAATTTCAAAGTTTCTCTTTGATCATGAATCTACCTATATAATGGGTTGTATTAGAACTATCGAATGGTCTCTAATGAAGGGCAACTAAAAAGAGAGCAAAAGACATCAAATTTTCAAAAAAACTCCTGATTTTTTTAAGGAAGAAACTTATTAATGATTAAATATCTATACGATTTTCTAAAGATTGATATTCCCTGATTGGAATTCCTTTTGCTCGGGCGCTGACATATTTAGTGCCAATAAGAAGTATCAAAAATAAAACTCTGCCAACTATGCCAATTGAGTGCCAACTAAAACTTGACTCACTTCTGATCTTTGGAATCGAGCTCTTTATTTCCGAAAGCGGTGATTGCTAGCCCTGAGGAATAGAGGCTACAAAGAAAGCGTCACTTCATTCTTTTTTGCCACCATAAACTTACCAAATGAGTAAACCAATTGTTTTTTTCTCTTTAAAATTTATCTTCAATTGAGTTCCTGTGATATGTAATATGAGATATTAAGAAAGATTTACCAGCGTAGATGCATTACTATTCTTGGAACGATGCAATTGGGTCATATACAATAAAATTATATTTTTCTAATAAGTTTTGCAATCTCGTATTGCTATGATGAAATTCGTCAAGGCTTCAGAAATGTACATCATACTAGTTTAGCATTATACAATTTCATCTCTATAGCAGGCCCAATCAAAGTTGAGGTTGGCTAAGCAGCATTATTCATATCAATAATACCAATTAAAGATTACTCAATACTTTATTCACAGAATTACATTTAAGATACTACAAAGAACTTTAAGACTTCCCATCTCCTTCCCATTTCCCTCACACCTCCTTCACAGCCACTTGACTATAAATGAGAAAAAAAAAAATATCAGAAAACCATACGCGGAGATGCATCGTTTTTACCAATTTCATTTGCCATACCATGCCTTACGGCGCCCTTCTTGAATCACTAGTTTCCCAGAATCAGCCAACGAATATAGGATAAATTGCACTTGCACAAAATTCACAGAAATTTCAGCCCAAAATTTAGCAGAAAATTTCTTCCTCTCACTCGTTAAAACACTTGCTAATTAACTCTATCACCAACTGATCTCTCGGACTTTTTTCCCGAATTAGCTTATCAGTTCCCTCGGTGCGAGCCATTTACATCAAACCCGTTACCCCGGATCAGCCCTGTGAAAATCAAAATTGACTCGTTTTTCATCACCGCCTCGTTTTTAAAACAATTGAAAATACCATACCTTCTTTCCTTACATTCGCATTTATTCAAACACAGTTGGAATGAAAAGTATTGACTTCCTCGAAGTCTTCAATGGCATCTCTAAAGGTCTATGGTACTCACGGCTATACATTTTTCAGTCCTTTGTTATAATACCATTCGGACTTCTAATCCTACTCACGATTTTATATGGATTCAATCAATTGTTGGTTAATGTGATTAAAATCAAATTTCCAACTTCAGTTTTGGGAATGCTCATAAATTTACTTATTTTGTGTTCACTTAACGCCGTATCGGGGATATGGAACTCTCCGAAATACAATAAATCTTGGAAGGGAAAGGTAAGCCTGGGAAGTGGATGGCTTCTAGATCATTATTTGATAATAATTAAGCCGTCAATGAACTTTTGCTTGAAATGGATTAATGTCTTTTTCATTCCTTCCTTTATTATGTTGCCTTTGAGTCAACCTATTTCATTCGTAGAATGCATGAAGATTGCAGCTGTTTTTGTCATTGGCGGTCTTTTATTAATGGTTTTGGATGTTTATATGGTACTAGGAATGAAGTATTTCCTTTCCCTTTTCGGTCTTGCTTCCCTGAAGGCCGATGATGGGAAAGTCTCTGAAAGTGAAGAGAATGAAATTTCTGAAGTTGATGAATTCGTAGAACAGGATTCTTCTGCTGTTGACGAACAAGAATCAGGTATAGAATTGCAGAGTATGGATAAGCTGCGCTTTTCTGTTTCGGACGATATTACAACTATTGATTTAAGTGAACTTCAGAGAGCTAGAATTCGTCAGGTTAATGATATTGGCCAAATGGATCCCTTTATCGATCCTTCTCTTCAAAGTCAATCAGTTCAAAGTGACTCGGGTAATGTTTCACAATATGGTGAAAATCATACCCCTGAAAGTAGTTCACCTCAACTTCAAGGCCCTTCTTCAGCCGTGAAAAATGGCCTTCCTAAAGATAAGCTGCACTCTCCATCTACTGAAACTTATCACTTAGAAACAAATCTTACCGGGGATGCAAAAGCCGCCGCGATGTTTGTGTCCAATTATATTGATTGGTTCTTGTACGCAGCGCTCTTCCTCATCTCTTTACCCTTCTATTACATAACCTCCATTCATGTAATGCTTCCCTATCATTTGGGATTAACCGTGTTTGCATATTATATTGCATTGTTGGTTCCACTCAGATTTCCAAAATTGAAAAAGTTTGCACATCCGATTCTAATACTGACCTTTATTATCCTCTTTGTCTGTTTCATAGGCTCCTTGATATATCATAAGGGCCAAACAGTCGGATTTCTTGATGATTTAAAATACTATAAAACTGGTAAAACATACTTAAATCTCTTCTCTGGAATCGCTTACTATGATAATGGTGTCGTCGTGCCTCCAAATGTGTTGGCGGAGAAATTTACAGCGCACCCTCAATGGCCAGGATGTGGAGACTTTTTGTCTTCATTAATGGACGTATCGATTGTGTCCTTATCTTTACCAATGTTTACGCATCGGAAAGATTTCATTAAGAACTTCTGGGTCTTGATGCCTCCTCTTTTAGTGTCTACTGCGGCAACTTTCTTCACGTACCCTATAGTGTGCTATAAGATCGGAATCAGCTCAGAGAGATCAATTGGTTTCATTGGCAGATCTGTTACTTTGGCGTTGGGCACTCCACTCATTAATGCGTTAAGTGGATCTGTGTCATTGATGGCGGTGTGTACAATTTTGAGTGGAATCTGTGGTGTTTTAATTGGAGATCTGTTTTTCAAATTATTGAGGATCCCAGAAAATGATTACATTACTAGAGGTGTTACTCTTGGTATAAATTGTGGTGCTATTGCCACCGCTCATCTACTCAACATTGATCCTCGTGCTGCCTCCATGAGCTCCTTGAGTTTCAGTGTTTTTGGTACAATTATGGTGATTATGGCAAGTATTGGAGCTATTAGGGAATTAATCAGAACTTGGGTTGGTTTGTAATTATTATTTATTATTCATTTATTTATTAAGAAGAATGTAATGAGGTTAGAGGGCATTAATACTGTAAAGAAACTCTAAATTGTTTTAGGAAATATTTGTCCTATCTTTTAGGAAATCTCTAAAGACTCATTATCTGTTAGGGCAGTGGGAAATAGGCTGATACGTATTGAATCTACAAATTTCTCTCACTTGCCGTCCTATAGGATTCTGCCTACGCTAGTTTATGGTGCACTTAGTAATTGAAACAAAGGGCCCAATATCGAAATTGAAATACATATTCAATGTACTTAGAATCTTCTACGTCGAGCTTGTGCTCTTGAAACCCCAGGCGCCATCAAGCTGAGGGCTTTCAAGCCTTACGACTAGAACATGAAAAATCTTTGCGAGTATTCAATGCAATTTTTCATCATAAATCACAATAAATTTTGAGTTTTTTTTTAATGGTGATTTATGTTCAGACTCTTTGTTTACCATACGCGTAGTTAGACGCGCACTCTGGGCTGAAAAATTACTATCTATGAGTATTACTGCCGACTCAAAAGTCTTTCTTGTCCCTCGTGACATAAAAAATTATGAAGTAATTAGTGTGACCATTCGGAATTCGCCAAAGACTTTGGTTCTAGCTCATGAAAATATCTACGAAGTTCGTGAGGTAGGACCTGCAAGTTCGTTTGATTCACGTCCAGATCCGAAATTCCCTTCAGGTGAACCAGTGAAATCCTTCATTTTTGAAGATGTAAATGGTAAACATGGTTACATAAAACAAAATGCCAGCATTTTGTCGCTTACGAAATATGACCTTTTATTTCCAGTCTTATGTTCTTTAAGTATGGACACTGAGGAGCTGGGCCGGTACAAGTCCAAAGAAGACCTTTTAGATGAAGTAATTTCAGATTTGGGAAGTCAATCGTCACACAATACAATGCAAAAACATATTTTTAGTTCGTTTGAGAAAATATGCGAAATTATTTCAGAGAACGGTGAGGAATTCTATCGGGTCAATATATCTAAAGTGGTTACACTTCTAGATGTGAAAATTCAGAACTTAAAGAATCTACTATTGAAAAATAAGACATTCGCACTCTCCGCCAATATAGAGGAAAGTCTTGGAGGCGTAGAAACGGAGCCATCAGTTGAAGTGTTGGAGCTTCAAACGCTAAGATACAGTATAGATTATATCTTTGATTCGTACTTAACTCCGAAACACAAACTGATATATTGTGAACACATAATGGTTGATTTTACGAGTCTAGACAAGTTTATTTTGGATAGGGAAAGGCAGCAGAAGGCGAGAGCGGTGGTCGAACAGAATAGTCTAGCCGCCGCTGGATCTAAGAATAATACAGGGAAGCAAACGAAACAAACGAAACAAATGATGAAAAAGAAAGCACCTGTGAAAGTTGCAGTTGGAAAGGGTGCTCTAGATAGTTTCTTTGCTCGGAAAGCGTAGTCTACATAAACTAAGAAATTATGTTTCGATTTTTTCGCTGAGTTCTAATTTTTTGGTTTTACTTTGGTTTATTCATTCAGTATGACATTAATTGAATTACCTAGAGAAGAACTTCTAATTTACCCAAAGAAAACTTCTCAGTTATCTTGTGGCGCCAACTTCTAATAGATGGAGATTCAACTTCTTATAACGATCGTTTTCATCATCTTGGAGTAATTTCTTTATGTCTTGTGTTAGTTGTTGACAAACATTATTTGCTTTCTTTGTCAAGTCTATAAGTGCTAAGCCATCTATTGGGAGTCCACCGTTCTTCGATATTTGTATAAGTTCACGGTTTTTATTTAAAGTGATAACCAAAAATCCATCTCTTACGAGTTCCTCGGACCTATCGGCATCCATGATTGCAATCTCTCCATTTGTATCACCTTTGATATTTTCTACTCGGTCCATTGGATTGAAAAAAGAATATGTAACACAAATTGGAACATGGAGAATTATGAGAGGGACGGGTTGTCTCTGATCAAACCCATGAACTATAAGATCTTTTCCATTCATTGTAACGTCTGGTTTTTTGAAATGTTGAAGCGCTGTCATGACTCCAATACATGTAGCATCAATAAGACCACCATCATAGCTAAGATAATTCACATCTGCTCTTATATGCCAAACTTTCTCTCCAGCAATTATGCATAAACTTTCAAGATCCAAAGCATTCGATCTGCTGACTGCCTTCTCAATAAATCTTGAGATGAGCACCTCATCGTCTGAATTTTTGCCATTTTCGAATATGGGAGACGCCATTGGACTGATTTCAGTAGTAATTGTAAAAATTCCTTCGAAGGGCTTATCTTCATATGGTTTCACAATTTCACTACTGACTCTGACGGCTAGTTTGGTCTTGCCGAATTCGACTTCTACAAAGCCATATTCGTCTGGATTGATGGTTATTTTTGGTTTGCGCATTTCATCTAACGCTCGATTATTAATTCGGAATCCATTTTTGAGAGCTTCTTTTACGAAATTTCGTTCGTTGAGCGATATCTCCGCCTCTTTAACCATTGAATAATGTAATGTAGATTTACCTTTGGAGACCCTCACATCCTCACTAAGTAAGGGAAGTCACGTGAATCCTTAATAGTTAAAAAAATGACCAATTTCCCTCAGTTCACTTTTTTTTTCAATACTATTTCACTAATCTCCAAATATATTTTTATACTCTTTTTAACGAATTTCTTGATCCAAATTTATTGTATTTCGAATGTTTATTATGGTGTTACTGTAACTACCTTGTGGTGCCTACACGACTATGTTTCACTCCACTGCTAATCTTGTGAGGCAAATGGAATTTCCACTCTCCCTTATACATTCATACATACCAAAACACAAATCATAAATAATGCTTTCTATATACAAAGCCAATCCGAATTCGGCAAGGATCGTTGCAAGATATTACTCCTCTTTAAATTTCAGCCGTGCTGCCGCTCCTCAAGCCATGAACTTTTTCCAAAAGGAACGTCTCCCTGCCAATACGATAATCAAGTTTGTTCCACAGCAAACTGCATATGTCGTTGAACGAATGGGAAAATTTCACTCCATTTTGAAGCCTGGTGTTGCTATTTTATTACCTGTTTTGGATAAAATCACCTATGTTCAATCATTGAAGGAAACTGCCATTGAGATCCCTTCCCAGAACGCAATTACTGCCGATAACGTCTCTCTTGAACTAGACGGAATTCTTTATGTTAAGGTTCATGATCCATACAAAGCATCTTATGGTGTTGAAGATTTCAGATTTGCGATTAGCCAACTTGCACAAACGACCATGAGATCGGAAATTGGTTCTATGACTTTGGACTCTGTTTTGAAAGAAAGACAACTATTAAACACAAACATTAATAAAATTATTAATGACGCTGCAAAAGAACATTGGGGTGTGGAATGTTTGCGTTATGAGATCAGAGACATTCATCCACCTCAAAATGTCTTGGAGGCAATGCATAGACAAGTTAGCGCAGAGAGATCAAAGCGTGCTGAGATTTTGGAATCTGAGGGTGTTCGTCAATCCAAAATTAATATTGCTGAAGGTGAAAAACAGTCCCGTATCTTAAAGGCTGAGGCCACTGCCTTAAGTATTGAAAAAATTGCATCATCTATTGAAAAGACACCTGGCGGAAAAGATGCTATAAATCTTCAAATTGCTCAAGAGTACATCAAGGAGTTCGGAAAGATTGCTAAGGAGACCAATACGGTGGTTCTTCCGTCTAATTTGGGTGATTTAAGCGGCATGATGGCAGCTGGCTTAGGAATTTTCAAGTCTATGGACAAGAAGTCATCTTCTTCCGTTGAGCCTTTGAAGGAGACAAAGGAAAACCTGTAAATATGAATAATAATGAGTCTTTTAGAGATCTTAAAGTGTAGTACAATTGATATACTAATAGTAGAAACAGTCCGTGAAGAGTTTCCTGTAAACGAATGATGTATCAAATAATTTGACCAAGTCCTTTGAAAAATCAATTTGAAGAGTGTCAGCTTTTGAAATCGAAAAAAATGGTATTCAATGACACTCACAAATCTATATAAAGCACAGTCTTGATTATGAGTATCGAAAAAATGTCTTGGTTGAATTAATTCTCTTGAATTTCAAAGAATCATTATAGTGTTGGATTGAGATGGACGTATACCACATTTAACGACAAGCCACCAATCCATGCTTTTTATACCTTTTTCAAATTTTGTGTTTGATATTACTCTTTCATTCATAGACACGTGAACAATTGATCCTCAGTCCCTATATTGAAAAGTCCATAATACTAAATCAGCTTAGGTGGTAATTCATAAGAGGGATTATCGATACTGGTATAAAAGTTTGGCAAGATATTCCTTTTTGCTTCATCTCACTAATTTGCCCATATTTGCTCATGCACAGATGGATGGAACTCATTGGGAATTGACAATGTATCGTCCGAGGTGTCAATATAAATTCAAGTGGGGCTCCATTGGATGATCGAGACTTTAATTCGATCCTTAATGATGCAGTTAACACGCTTGAAGATTGATAAACTTACCTCGACCATATATGTTTCTAGTAAATTCTTCTTTAGATTTTGTAAACATTTTCATTTCTTTTGTAATTAATATTCAGCGTTTTTGTATGTATTTAAAATGTTCTTTCAGAAAGGAAGGATTCAGAACAGCCCTGTTCCCATTATTAGGCGAGCAATTAAGCTTATGGATTTCCAGCGATATATTTGCACGTTGATGCAAAAAAAAAGTTTTATTTATATGTTATACATAATATCTTTTCGAGTTAGTATTTGTATTTTCATACTTCTCTTCTTCATGAAGATGTTCAGAAGTTGCAACCGCGAAAAGTTGCAGCCAATTTAGTGCGCTTAGGACACCGAGATTTCCAAACATTACAACAAGCTCTCTACAACTTTCCTAAAGACTAGAAATCATGCTTAAATTTTTTCAATCAGTCTCTAAATAATTGACTAAAGGCACATACTTATTACTGCACGAATAATATGACTCGTTACCTCCGATCTCACATGAAACAGATGCTCAAATCAGTCTCAGAAGCGCATTGTACTTTTTTATCTCAAGACAAAAACACTAAATCTTAAGGCGCTTTGTATTCTCTGAACCTCATTTAATCATTTTTTTCCCATGGCTTTGCCGAGATCTCTCGTCTTTATCTCCTCGAACTCTCCTTTCGCACCTCTCAATGTGACATACTCCTATTACTTTTGGATCAGAACACTAGAAAACTGAAGTTCCTGGTAAAAGTCTTTCATTTTTTTGGATGACGTTTTTTTAGCTTGCACACATTTTTGCCATTTAATACTTGAATCATTTAGCCATACACCAAGCCGACTTAAACATATGACTGAAGTCTAATATCAACTCCGGATCTTACTTCAAGGAATAGACTGTCTCGGGCAGAATCCCATTACACGCTGATCAAGCCACTGTATTACTCTGCAATTTTAATTTCTTTTACCAAAAAAAGAGAAAGAAGTGACCATGGTGCCTGTTCTGGAGTTGAAGGGTGTTCCAGTGTTGGTCGCGGAAATCACTATAGTCCTTAATATTATCTTATTATTTATGTTATGTATTTGTATATTTATTTAATATATCTATTTATTTTTATTTTATAATTTTTTTTTATTTTTTTTTTTTTTTTTTTTTTTTTTTTTTTTTTTTTTTTTTTTTTTTTTTTTTTTTTTTTTTTTTTTTTGTTGTTGTTTTTTTTTTTTTTTTTTTTTTTTTTTTTTTTTTTTTTTTTGTTTTTTGTTTTTTGTTTTTTGTTTTTTGTTTTTTGTTTTTTGTTTTTTGTTTTTTGTTTTTTGTTTTTTGTTTGTAATGAATAGGTGATTGTGTATCTACTGGAATGTAGAAGCAGTTGGTCTCACATAGCTTCTTGCAATGGGGGGGTTGGCACGGAGGGAAGTCTCCTAATTGCAATCTCATATTTCATATCCCTGACAATATTCTTGTCAATTTCTTTAGGATCCAAAAACTCGAGGCTCCGAGCAAGAAATTTGAAGAACACCTGAGTCATACGCATTTCATGTTCCAAATCCAGCACCTTGTCTCTTTCGGTCTCAGTTTCGACAAGCTGTTCCTCGAGCTCCTGTGTTTTGATGCGCAATTTTTCCTCGTAGTCCTTCTTCATGGCTTTCTTAGCCTTTGCATCTTGGCGCTTGATTTCAAGTGCTTCCAGCTGCACCCTCTTGATCTCCAGTTCCAATGCCAGCACCTGTTCGGCTCTTTCAGAGTCAGCCTTCGCAAGCTTTCTCTCGAACTTCTGTCTTTCGATGCCCCATGCTTCCTCGTAGTACTCTTCCATGGATTCAGCTTCCTTCAAATCATCCGCTTGTCTGGAGACGGTTGAATGCAATGACCGGTTCTCGGAAACAAGATTATCTGCTACCTTCTCAGCCTCTTCCACTCTGAGCTTCAAATCGTAGACCTCAAACTCTTTCCTTTCATCGGCACGTGCCATTTTTTTAACCAAGAGCTTGAGCTCATCACATTCCTTGGTTTTCGATTCGAGCTCGTGTGCCTGATTCAAAACATTTGCTTCAAGGTCCGTGACATCACACTCAAGGTCAGTGACATTACACTCGAGGTTAGTGACCTTCTTTTCGAGGGTCGATGTATACTCCTCCAAAAACTCTAAGCGAGCAAGGAGTTTTTCTTGCTCTTCCTTTCTCACGAAAGAGAATTCCGAATTCGTTTCGTCATTGGAAACTGAATCCTCGGTGACTGAAGTTTCGGGTCCTTGGGTGGAATAGTGGGGTGGCAGGAAAGAAGTAGCGCCACCATCAGGCACGCGAGCAGTGGTGGGGGCGGC
>JAJMKF010000020.1:0-142120 GCA_030563825.1 Australozyma nongkhaiensis
TACCACTTGGCTCAAAGTTCGATGGTCGAACATTTTTCCTTTTGGGTTTTTTCGTGCCTCGAGCGGTGTAGCCCTTCTCGACCTTTGGGGGTCCGTCAAACTCATCCAAGGGTTTGGAATCATTCGCAGGCTCCTCTGGCGTCATCGAATGTGTCTCTTTGACACTAAAGCGCACATGCTTCTTCGCTTTCTTGGCTTTTGGTTTCGGATAACGTTCGTCGCCGATGTCGAAGAGATCAAAAAGGCTAGGGCCAGTCTCTTTCGGACCATGAAGTTCGCGAAAAACAGGATGGTCGGGTGGCATTGTTAAGTACTCCGGATCAACAGCTGCTTTACGCTTGGCAAAGCGTTTGCTGCGCTGGTGCCTAGGTGAATTGGTGGTTTCACCAAGAGGAACACGAGCTCCGGGTTTAAAACCGGAAGCTGGCATTTTTTCGCTTGAATTCGATTGGTAATGCATGGCGCTGATGATTGACGTAATTAATCTTCAATAAAGTTTAATAAAAGTTTAGAAATTAAGTTTGTTACTCAAGTTCTAAAAGAAAAAGTGGTAGAGGGTGGCTGCAAATTGCGGTTCGCACCCGTGATCAAGTAGCCCGAGGGCCTCCAGCAATACAAAATGTAGGAAAATTAATGAAATATATGAGTTTCAATTAGGCTGCTTTAATTTTATAATGATATCATTTCTGCCTCTAATTGTAGAGAGCTTAGTTCTACGTTTGCGGACTATACTACATTCACTTTTACAAGCTTGACCTAGTGAAAAAGCAACAATAGAAGTTAATTGAATCTAAAAGTCGATGTAATTTATAAAACATGTTTAATTTCAATCATGGGCTATTTTATTTTCTATTTTTATCTGAGGTTGTTACGCACACTCGCCAGCTCCCATTTTTGCATCCATCTCAACAACACCAAGAGCGACCCACAGACTATCTCTCCACACAACGATCATAATTCAGAGCACACTTTCCTATTTTCCACTAATATGAGTCCGAATGTCACATGTTTCCCAATTCATCTCAATCTCAATGCATACAGTATGTCCTAATGATGATACCCCATCCACAAAGAGTGCCCCCCCCCCCCTCAACGACACACACAATTGAGCTAGCTAATGAGGCAAAAATTCATACATCGGCTGATTCAATTAATAAAGTTAACATATGGGGATTTCATCGATTTTTCTTCTGGTTTGCGCTGTTGATAGCGTCTACTCATTTCAACACCAAATCTCTCCTATCTCAAGACGAATAGACTCAAAATTAGAAAGACATCCAAATGTCTACGAATAATATTATTGGAATAAAACAATTTCTTCTTCCACTACATTCATTATATACCTTTTATAGTAATGAACAATAGAGGTGTTGCAACATTCTGACTGATCTAATAATGGGAGTTTGTTGATTTCTATCAATCAAGTAGCTGAATAAATTCGAAAATATATTCATCTCATTAAAAATTAGGTACAGTATTTTAATGACTAATAATTGAGTTACATAGATAGAGGCGAAGAAGCTAATGACTTTTAAGAGCTTCTCTTGCAGCTAAATTAACTGCATAAATTAAAAGCGCCCTCCGAATCTCTCTCCGACTTTTTTTCTCATTGTATGAAGAGGAAACCTCTGGTGCTGTAGTTTTTAGCCTCACACAAGGGGGCCGACGACAAGGCCCTTTGACTATCAAGTTGTTTCCAAATCCTGAAATCACCAGGGATGATGAGTGCAAACTTCTGCCACACCCTAGCATCCTCATCACCCATTACCCGATTAAATTCTTTTAATGGTCTAGGAACTGCATTCAAGGAATCTTCAACAAGTTCCGAAAGTGATAAATTTTCAAGTTCTTCTTTAATCGCTTCGAAATATGGTGAGTAATTGTGAGCGAGAGAAATGGCGCCAAGAGTCATTACCACCAAAAGACTCGATCCATTGTCCTCAATGAACGAGAACAAATTGTCAACAGCGGTTTGCTTCGACTCAGGACTGTCCATAGCATACAAAACTAATTGTTGATTGAAAAAGAAGGAAAGGCCGATGACAATTCGAAAAGAAAGCATTGCTTTTTTGACTTCAGAGGAAATACCCTCTTCCGAAAGAAGGTCAAGAGCAAATTGAGCTTTATCAACAGCGCCGTCAAAATCACTACTTCCCATTAAAACACGAGCCAATTGTGTTTTTGCAACGGCAAGATCCAACAAAACTGACGATGATTCAGAGCTTTCAAATTCATTTTCAAGCGCCAGAATGAGAATTCTACCGATCTCAACACTAATTTCAAGCGTATGACACCGTTCACTTAAAAGAAATAACCTATTGAGTTTTAGTGTCGATGTGATTTCATTTTATGTACTAATGTGGTATATTATTCGATGAGTTTTAGGCTGATCAGGTTATTAGTTCTACTGATGAGTATTTATCGTGCCTTTGTTTTATTATTACATCCATCTTATCTTATAAATATGTGCAGTTGTTAATTATTTTTGTTTTTTTCATGCAATTGAGAATACTTTTGCTGTTTCAATTAGTCCATTTTGAATTCTATCATAACACTTAGTTTGTACTTATTTCGTGATCTGTACAAGCAAGCACTGAAAGATATAATGAGATGTTCGCCCAATCATTAAATCCTACATCTTAATACGAGAGTTAAATATGTACAAATGCGATTTGATCCAGAACTTGTATCCAAGATGTTAAGTATGCAGGCTATATGCTTATACCCCAGGGAAGGTCATTTATTGATAGTCCCAATGGTCGATTTAGAGTACTTAGGTGAAGATGTGCTTGTACATTTGTGCAAGTTCCTTACCTTAGATGAGATTTTAAAAATTTCTTCCACTAACTCGACTTTACATTCTTGGCTTTGTTCAAATCGTGTGTTTCATTCGATATTCGTGCGCAGGTTCGGGAGCACTATTCCACACCAATTGGAATCGCATGAGTGGAAAGCTTTGATAAAACTCAGGACATCAAAAAGCTTACAATTTTATACTTGGGGATCTTGTGATATGGGGCGCTTGGGTTATCAATTATCGGAGGTTCCTAGCAATCACCGGTCCCTTGTGTCCATTGGAGTACACACGCCCTCGCTTGTAAAGTGTTTTCAGGATGATGTAATTGATCAGATTCTGAGTGGTGGCTTCAGTTTTCAGCTTTTAATCAAAGGTTGTGTCTACTTGGTTGGTATCGGTTATTCCAACCTAATGGGAAGATTATACCGACCAGGTCCTTACCAATCTGACTACACGCCACCATTAGAGTCGCTTGGGAACGAGAGTATCAGTAATTTGTTATACCCACATGATCTGGATCATCATTACGGAAAATTTGTATCGGCTTTATCAATACCCCAAACAAGTGGCCACGCGTTCATCACCGAGATTTCGAGCGGCCGAATGCACATCCTCGGTTTAGATAATTTTGGTTCAGTATATAGCTGGGATTGTGGGAATGCGATACCTAGCAAGGGAGTCCGAATCGCCTTTCCAAGAATCACCACGCCTGCCAAAAAAATTTGTGCAGGTTGGAACATGTCACTCTGTCAGTTTAGTGGAATTGGCCTAGTTTACTGGTTTGCAAGAGAAAGCGTAAGCCAAGAAAATTTCGAAAATGGATCCTTTCAAAGCGACGCTTATTACCACATTGTGCCGAACCTGGTTCTAGTAAAGGATTTTACTGCCCTTGCCAACGCGATTCTATTCATCAATTATGATGGCCTCTTGTATGTCTACATGGTGTCTGAAAACGAGGAAGAACAGCCTCTAATAAAACCTTTGAGCCGCTTCAATGATTGGCTAGAATCGAATAACAAAGAAAGCAAACGTTTTGCATCTTTTAGTAAAGTGAGCGGTTGCTATAAATCCTTTAGTGTTTTTTCCGAGCAAGGGCATGTTCTTGTAGGTTCCCTCGATGGGGACCCTGAAAATTGGGCTCCTATTCTCATACCGAAGTTGCAAAATGTTGGAGTGATCCAAGTTGTAAGCGGCGATTATCACTATTTAGCATTAACAGACAAAGGTGAATTATTAAGTTGGGGCCTTGAACTGCAAAGAAAAGGTTGTCTAGGGTTGGGAAGTGTAAGACCAGGTCTAAACGAGGATGTTGTTGAAGAGGGCAACGACGTAAGGGTCGAAGTCCCCATGAGTGTAATTAAGCCAAACTCAAAGGGCAAATGGTTGGCTGCCACCGCTGGAGGATGGCATTCTGGGGGCTTATTTATTTCAGATGTTTAATTTTTATTGATAATACTAGTAGGTTAATTTATTCATTCATGACAATATATGCATTTATACTGAAGGTAATTGACCTGTATGGTTTATTAGCCCAATGCCAATTTCATTCTTGTCAGAAATAAGTATCAAAATTCTGATAGTTATATATTTGAAAAACGAAATTTGCAAGTAAGCTGGTATTTTTCCTATACGACTGACCAGCCAGGTAGATAAAGCCAGAAAGATTGGCGGTGTCACGTGACGAGTATCCATGTAAGTCACTCCTTACTGAAGTGTTGCCGCACTTTACAATCTTTATCACAGAATAGATATACGATAACTTCAATCTAGTCAATTTATTTTGAAAGCGCACCTACTACTTTTAATTAAGATGCTCTCTGATCAGCCACCCATTCCGTCTAGCCCTAAAAGGTCACTGTCCATTGCAAAGGAAGGCTTACTTACCCCAACATCCTCCCACGGACCGTCCCCAAGGAAAAGAAGATCATCTTCAATTCTTCAGCATCTTGAACCAGACACGCTAGACACAAAGATTGATCAGGCCTTGAATCCAAATTTGAACGCAGACTGGGTCAACTACAAGGGGGCCTGGGTCATTCATATAGTCATCATCGTGATACTTAAACTATTCTTCAATTTTTTTACTGGCCTCGATAATGATTGGAGTTGGACATTTACTAATGTGACGTACAACATCGGGCTGTATATTATGTTTCATCAAGTCAAGGGAACACCCTTTGAGTTCAACTCAGGAGCGTATGACAACCTTACCATGTGGGAACAGATCGATAATGGTGACCAATACACTCCAACCAAAAAATTTTTGATGATTGTCCCAATTGGCTTGTTTTTGATAAGCACTCACTACACGAAATACAATTTACCACTGTTCACAATCAGTGGCTTGAGTTGTATGTGTGTGGTCCTTCCAAAATTGGCGGTCGCGCACAGATTACGATTTACTTTTTGCTAAGTGAAACTTGACTCATGAGTTTCTTCAAGTCTCATTAGCCAAATTGATATAGTGAGTCAAGATGCTCGATTAAGTTTTTGATGGTTAAGCATTTAGAAGCTTAAAAGATTCGCTTTTCCTATGCTCTTTCCCTTCGTTTAATCTCATTGTCTTGTAGTAAGGCAATTAATTTGAACCTTACGTCTTGCTAGAAAACTAGCAGATAACATAAATTACAGAGAAGGTATTGCTAGTTATTCTTTTGTGTACTCAAAATGCACTATATTTAAAGTAGCTTGCAACGTATTGAGCGTAAGATTTAGCATCACTAAATTTTTGTAGCTTATGTCCTTGTAGCTTCTAAATCTTCAATTCTTATTGACTTATAAAGAATTAAATTCAATATCCTCGAATTCACATCTCAGTTTAAGGGAGGTAATTTTTTGAGTTGTGGACCTTAGAAATACGGGAATGGTCATGTACTGCCACTTGATATTTTTAAAAATTGAAGAACCTTGTTCAAAAATAATGGAGAAGTTTTAACTGCGGAGACATATAAACGAACATATTTGCACCTGTTTTTTTTTGTATTTACTTAAAACAGATCACATATTACGACATTTTGCAAACCAAATTAACCAAACCCTGCATAATCGTACACAAAAAGCACAAAAATTTTTGTTTGGGATATTAAAAAAAGAAAAAAAAAGAAAATAAAAAAAATTTTTGGCGACAAAATTAACATTATAAGTTTTGTATATATACATTGAGCAGATTAATTGGATTTGACAGAAATAACTTCAAAAATAAGTGCAATGGAGAATAATTTAAAGGCGTAGCGCTATTCTTATCACCCAATGACTTCATGAAAAATCTCTTAATATTAATCTTTTTTTTTTTAGCTATTGTGCTATTACTTGAATTGGTTGACTGTTCTCTCACGCCCAATCATCAGAGTCACCTCACGTGCACCCTAATAATGTATATATATCATCCACCCCCTCAACCGCTTCAGTCTATTACTTTTTCACTAAACATAAAAGATAACAAAATGTCTTACGCTTTACCCCAATCACACAAGCAATTGGTCGAGGGCCGCTTGGCTGACACTGACCCAGAAGTTGATGCTATTATCAATGCAGAGGTTGACAGACAAAAGCACTCTATTGTCTTGATTGCCAGTGAAAACTTTACCACCAAGGCCGTTTTTGATGCCTTGGGAACTCCAATGTGTAACAAGTACTCTGAGGGTTACCCCGGTGCTCGTTACTATGGAGGTAATGAGCAAATCGACAAGATGGAGATCTTGTGTCAAAATAGAGCTTTGAAGGCTTTTAACGTCACCCCAGACAAATGGGGTGTCAACGTTCAGACTTTGTCCGGCTCTCCAGCCAACTTACAAGTTTATCAAGCTATTATGAAGCCACACGAAAGATTGATGGGTTTGGATTTGCCACATGGTGGCCATTTGTCCCACGGTTACCAAACTGACTCCAGAAAGATTTCCGCTGTTTCCACTTACTTTGAAACTATGCCATACAGAGTTGACTTGGAAACCGGAATTATTGACTACGACATGTTGGAGAAGACCGCAATTTTGTACCGTCCTAAGGTCCTTGTCGCTGGAACTTCCGCTTACTGTCGTTTGATCGATTACAAGCGTATGCGTGAAATCGCAGACAAGGTCGGTGCTTACTTGGTTGTTGACATGGCACATATTTCGGGATTGGTCGCCTCTGGTGTCATTCCATCTCCTTTCGAGTACGCTGACATCGTGACTACCACTACTCACAAGTCTTTGAGAGGTCCAAGAGGTGCTATGATCTTCTTCAGAAGAGGTGTTAGATCCATCAACCCTAAGACAGGACAAGAGGTCTTGTACGACTTGGAGAACCCAATTAACTTCTCTGTCTTCCCAGGTCACCAAGGTGGTCCCCACAACCACACCATTGCTGCTTTGGCCACCGCTTTGAAGCAAGCTGCTACGCCCGAATTCAAGCAATACCAGGAGCAAGTTTTGAAAAACGCAAAGATTTTAGAAGAGGAGTTCCTTAAGAAGGGTTACAACCTCGTTTCCAACGGAACTGATTCTCACATGGTCTTGGTCTCTTTGAGAGACAAGCAAATTGATGGTGCTAGAGTTGAAACCATTTGCGAGCGTATTAACATCGCTCTCAACAAGAACTCTATCCCAGGTGACAAGTCCGCTTTGGTCCCAGGTGGTGTCAGAATTGGAGCCCCAGCCATGACTACTAGAGGTTTGGGTGAGGATGACTTCAGAAAGATCGTTGAGTACATCGATTTTGCTGTCAACTACGCCAAGGAAATTCAAAGCAACTTGCCAAAGGATGCCAACAAGTTGAAGGATTTCAAGCAACAGGTTTTGCATGGTGAGGATGCCAAATTGGACGCTGTCAAGGCAGAGATCGCCCAATGGGCCGGCGAATTTCCATTGTCTGTTTAAATTGGTACAGATGAAATTGTGAACAATGAAGTTGTTATGGGCTTCTAGGTATGAATTCAATATCATATTATACCGACTCTAAGTGGAAGTGCTTCCTTTTCTACATAAATAATGCAGGTCTTATAAAAGATATTGAATTTTTAAGAATTCAAATTTGTATATCAAGTTTCTTCAACTCTTCTTTTGTTGATTCTGATTTCTCCCATTCCCGAAAATGGCGATCGGTTTTATATTTGTCGGCAGAACTAAAAAAAATTGTAGGAACCCACTTTTCTCCCGACAAGGCAGCAAATTCTTGCTCCAATTGAGAAGCAAGGTCCTGAAGCTCTAGTTTGTCGAGTTCCAAAATATAAACAAGCGAACTCAAGCCATATTTGTCCCAAATTTTATACATATAATGACAATCTGGGCACCACGATTTCGATACCATCAAAATTCGATTGCTTTTAATTAATTTCAAGGCTTCATTTCGAGGCGTCTGCATTATAATCTGTGCCTGTGATCAGTAGGATTTTAAAGTAAAGGCGCAGCTCAGTTGAATTATGGGGTCGAGAAAATGTGAAATTAGCAAATCATCTTAAGACCAAATCGAGCGCAAAAAATAAAAAAAGGAAAAAAAGAGTTAAAACTAAAACTTGAAATGCGGTTTGTAAATAAGATTCCTCTCATGACATTGGTGGCGAACCTACTCAAGAACCCATATACTCTTAGATCGGCGGATTCGAATAGTGACCGAGATCATGCATGAAAATATGGGGTGACTGCAATTCGATAAGAGTCCATTATACTTTGCAAAGACGAAGAAATTGAATCAGAGACCAAAAAGAGAAACTCATACGATGATTGAAACAAAGTGTCATTTAAGAATTTATGTTTGACTTTAATTGTGATTCGAAAGATTAATAGGTGCTTAACTGCATTAAGTTTTCTCTTTGCTACCCCAACCCATTGTGCAGTATGATACCAAGATCTTTGCGCCCGAAAGTAACACATTCTACCCTTTTTAACCCACTTTTTTTTCTAATGAGACCAGAATTAGCAAACGCTTGCGATGAAATCAAATCAGCCTTCGCCGTGGATAAAAGCTTTTTGCGAAAGGCAACAAATCATTTTTTAGTATCAATGGATGCAGGGTTGGCGAACGAGATCTCCACACGAGGCTACATGCCCATGATCCCAAGTTATGTGACTTCGATTCCCTCTGGTAAAGAAAGTGGTTTATATTTAGCTGCAGATCTCGGAGGAACAAATTTTAGAGTATGCTCAATCAATCTTCACGGAAATCATACTTTTGATTTGAAGCAATCGAAATTTCCCGTTCCAGTTGACTTGATGCAAGGCAATACGTCCGATGCATTGTTCTCATTTGTTGCATCAAAAATTGAATCATTTTTGGCTGACCATCATGACAATTTGGACGAAACGGTGGTTTTGAAAATGGGACTTACATTCTCATTCCCTGTTGAACAGACAGCCATTGACCGTGGTAAGTTGATTCGATGGACCAAAGGATTTGATTTACCTGATTGCGTGGGAAGGGATGTTGTTGATATCTTACAGAGACATTTAAACGCATTGAAGCTACCTGTCTCGGTCATTGCCTTAGCCAATGACACCGTTGGCACTTTACTCTCACGCTCTTACTCAAACAATACTGCAGAAACAAAAGCTAAAACTGTCATCGGTGCAATTTTTGGTACTGGTACCAACGGAGCATATCTTGAGTCGCTTCAAAATATTCCGAAAATAGACGGAAGCTCGTTGCCGAAAAACACCACTGGAATGGTGATAAATACCGAGTGGGGCTCGTTTGACAATACGTTGGAAATTTTGCCAGAAACCAAATGGGACTCGGCTGTTGATAAAGAGACATCTAACAAAGGATATCATCTTTTTGAAAAGAGGATCAGTGGAATGTTTTTAGGAGAGATTTTACGTGTCATCTTAGTTGACTTATTCAACAGAGGTTTAATTTTCCAAGATTTATACAAAGCAAGAGACAATTCTTTGCCTCATCGTTTAACAACGCCATTTTTGCTTTCTTCAAAAATTCTTTCTTACTTGGAAGTTGACGACTCTACTGAGTTAAGGATGTCCGAGTTGATCATGGAAAATGAATTAAGACTTCCCACTACTTTTGAAGAAAGACAAGTGATTCAGACCGTTACAAGACTTATCTCGCATCGTGCTGCCTGTTTATCTGCTATTCCAATAGCTGCGATTGTCACGAGAGTCAAGGGCCAATATAGTGACAATGACGGAGACTTCGAAGTTGGATGTGATGGCTCATTGATTGAGTTTTATCCCGGATTTCAAAAGAAAGTTTTGGAGGCTTTCGAACTTATTGATCCTTTGAAAGGAACCAACAAGAAGCTTCACATAAGAATTGCTAAGGATGGTAGCGGAGTGGGTGCTGCCTTGTGCGCTTGCATGGTTTAAAGCATTTAACAAACTCTACGAAACTCCTCTTTTAAGTCTTAAAATTCAATAAAAATTATTCATACTTCAACTCATCATGTTTCATAAGCCTTGTTCTTGAGACTATTCTTGTTCGTCTACTAGGGCGAAATTCACCACGAGGCCAAACTCCCCATCGTAGGTACCGCTTTCACCACCCTTCTTTAGAGTCCAGTTAAAGTTATTCAATTTTTCATCGGAGTACTTTAGTACGTCGATGTCAATCGTCTTGTCTCGAAAAGTTGGAATTGACACATTGTAACGAGAATCGCCAATGTTGATCAAGTTTGTATCAAAAAGAAGGAAATAAGTATGGTCCTTTTCGAATTTAAAGCTCTCACAATGTTTGACATTGCAGAAATATTTTTGTCTAGCAGCAGGAACTTTGGGAATATCATCTCTACTGGACAACGCTTCTGTATCCTGATTCATGAAATCGGTTACATCAACAAGCGAATCATTTCCAATTTTTGTAAAACTGTTTAAGGCCAAACCGTACAAATATGGCCTATTTACATACAAGTCCGATTTAATGGTGGGGTTCACAAACCACTTAAAGAAGTGCAAGCCAGTAGAAATAAGAGAGGTTGGCACTTTTTCGGTAACGGGAACTTCGCAGTCATTGCCGAAAAGCAATTCTGAACCTTTTATGTCTAGTAGTGGAGTAAATTTCACGAAAAGCCTTAAGTTAGGAGACTTTACATTCTCATTTGTGACTGTCTCACCTTCAGTTTTGAGATTATACAAACTGTTTTCTTTATGATTACTGCATCCATCGAAATTTTTGATATTTATGGAAACCGAGAAATCACCTATTTTTGACGGTAGATTAACAAATTCACCGGTGTTTACCGGAACTAAAGTTCTTTTACCATCATGAGATGACGCAGCTTGGATGAATAGTCTTTGTGGCATTTTAGAGAGATCTCAATTAAAATATATGCTTCAAATATAGGTTCGAAGCTTTGAACCAATGCGAAACCAATGCATTTGGCTTTCTAATTTTTGTAGTTGCTAATCTACGTTAAATGCAGTTCAATACCGGGGTTTTGAAAGCTATGAATTCTTTAACAAAACTCGCCTAAAAGTAAAACAAAATAATCTTCTATAAACATTGAAAAAATTCAATTTTTTTAAATTCGAGTGACACATTTGAAGACTAGAATCCATGGTTAACTTCCCAGGCCAACTTCACTTCAACGCATCATTAGTAGCCCCTATCAAAATTCTATGAAATCTCAAACTGCTTTCTGCCAAAATAACACAGCGCAATTTCAAAGGAGAGAATGAGCAGATTACTCGCCGACTCGTCTCTCAAACGGTTGGTACACCTGTGGCTCTGTCGACGATTCTATGTCAGAGGACATAAGAGGAGTATAACTACCACTTCTCCTAACAACAGCATCCTCTTCTGAAACGAAATCAACAATAAACTTGAGCTTCGAAATTCCTGTTGATAATTTGTTTTCGATGAATAACAATGCCTTCAGGGGTGGATATAAGACTCTCAAGTAGTCATAAGCGAGTAAGTATCCAGCTCCTATTCCAGCTAAATGCCCAAAGAAAGAAGTAGATGGAATCAAAATTGCGATTAAAAATAAATTTACAAACTGGAAGTATTCAGTAGGCACACTAATGTCATTATTTGCAACTTTAAACAGGCAAATCACTGGTGTCAGATTGTGCTCCTTCTGGCAAAAATACGTCAAGAAGGAAAAGACAACAGCCAGCAAACCTGCAACACCATCATTGGGGTAGAGCAATAAACCAGGAACACAGTACATGATGGCTGTCAGCACAGCTAAGAGGTTGAGAGTAACTCCAGTGTAAACCGTTCCGTTCGCCTTCTCAAAGGCGGAAATCAAAGGGAAAAGTGAAATTAAATTGACAAATAAGTGAACGAGATTAACATGAGGAAAGATGTAGAAGGAAAGCGTATTCAAATCAAGTTTTAGCGGCGTGTCAGGGTAAAGAACCAATGCTGTCGAAGTCTTGTCTAAGCACAAATAAAATAGGAACGAAAAAATGCATAGTCCAACAGAAAGAGCAGGAGTTTTTAATAGAACCTGTTGAGCCTCCTCAAAGGTTGGCACTTTGGCTATGTTAAGGGGATGCATCGCAAAGAGACTGATTGTTTACGGTGTGAAAAGAACTTGCAATGGAGGTCATGCAAAACAATATAAAATTGGAAAAGAACAAAATTTCACATGATTTGAGCATTGAATAAAATGACAATAAATGCAGTGATTGATAATTTGAAATTCTTCTGTTTTCAACTTGTCAATTTTAGAATTGAAGGCATGTTAACTTAAACGAGTCAAATCAAAGACTCATTAAGGGAAGACTCAGAACTCAATTCCGATCTTATTTTTTGCTTGAACTCTCGTGAAAAATCCCTCTTTGCTTTGATACTTTCGTTCAATTTTTGAATGCTTGATTCTTGATCCTTTATTGAGTCACATACTCCTTCTAAGCTTTGGAGTTTTTGGACCAACATGGAAATTTTAAGACGAATTGTACCTAAGTTATTGTCAAAATCCTTTGTTTGAACGTCGCCGCGCTCAAAGTCCAGAAGCAACCCGAACAATTCTGGGAGTAGTTCAATGGCACGTACTTCAAGGAGTGGAGATTTCTCTGCTGACTCATCGTCTGGATTGGACACAATTCTTTTCATTTGTAAAATACCATTGGAGGTCTTGTATTTTAACAGGTCCATAGATTTAGTGCCGTCCATCATGTTTGTAAATCTGAACTAAGAACCGGCACTAGAAGTAAATCCGTGCCCCCGCAATATCCACAATTGGTGACTCCAAATTCTGCAGCCCACTTAACAACAAATTCTAAAGCTGACAAGTATATTGGAAAAAAAATACTTCTCAAGACGCCTATACAAGGAAATCATAATATCAAACTTCGAAATCATATTAATAACCTCATTCTTTTCAATCTTGTTATAGCAGCAAGGACTTAAATTAAATCACAACGTGCTTAGCAATGGACTTGGCTATCAATTTTATCATCAAATGCTTTCCGTGCTTTCCAAGTCTTCAAAATCCAACTGTTTCTGTGAATGGAGTGAAATTTAGAATTGTTAGATTATTAGGTCAAGGAGGGTTCTCTTACGTTTACTTAGTCTATCCCACAAATAATAGCAGCCTTCTATACGCAATGAAAAAGATACGATGCCCTTACGGAAGCCATGATGCGACTTTCACAAACGCCATGCGGGAAGTCAATTGTTATAGTCGTTTTGCTTCGGCAAACTCTCCGTTTGTCGTAAAAAGCGTAGATGCAGCTGTCATTAGCGACCCAAGCGGCGCCAAAACTTTTTATATATTACTTCCTTACTTTGAAAAATCTTTGCAAGATGTCATCAACTTCAACATTTTAAATGATGTAGTTATGGATGAGAAAGAGATTCTAAAGATATTTATTGGAGTACTTAGAGGAGTACGGGTTCTACACAAATATAAGAGCTCCGGAAGTGTCGAAGCAGATGAACTTAATGCGGAGAATGAGGCTGACTCTCTTTTGCCATTTGAAGCTGATGACACCGTAACATCCACTAATGCAACAGAGCTCCAAGAATTGTCTCCCTATGCTCACAGGGACCTAAAACCGGCCAATATAATGCTCTCCGCAGAAGGCCTTCCTGTCTTAGTAGATTTTGGGTCATGCACGAAAGCCCGCTCCTCGATTAGGTCGAGACAACAGGCCTTAACTTTGACAGATTTCGCACTGGAACATTGTACGCTTCCTTACCGTGCGCCGGAGTTATTGGAGGTAATGGTTAACAGTGACATCACTGAATCTACAGATATTTGGTCTTTAGGATGTGTTCTTTATGCTTGTTGTTTTGGTTTCTCACCTTTTGAGAAAATGGAATTGGATCAGGGTGCCAATTTAAACCTAGCTATAGCCACAGCACAATACGAATTTCCTCGTGACTTAAAGGATTATTCACAAAAGTTAATGGAAATAATTAAACTGTGTTTGAATCTTGATCCGGAAAAAAGACCCAAAATCGACGAACTTATTGATATGTGTTTACAGCTTTTGCCAAATTAACCCTTATCCTGCACGTAATTGTAGATGAATACAATACAAAGTCCTCAACTCCTACTGTATACTTTGGTATCAACAACATCAATTGATCAATAAGTTCAATTAAAAAAGATTTGTTGGACTCCGCTGAATTTCTGATTTTTGGTTGAATAATTAAACTCATTATGACAAAATACCAAAGGGGAGAGCCTATGGAGGGTTGGAATGACTGCCCTTTGCCTATGCTCGCAGGGGGAGCTGGCAGAGCCAGAAAACGCACATCGAGAGCAATTAATCTGCGAAGAATTATTCACGCTAACCCAAGCACAAGTTCAGAAAATATTCTGCATTCTAGAACTGCGCCTCCACTTCCACCCGCTGATGTAAGCAAAGAGACTGTGGACTCAAAGCTACGAAACGTGATTGAAACTTTTAAATTAGATGAAAATGAAAATGAATTTACTGTTAAATTATTGGATTCGTTGGAGACTCTTAATTTAGAGCAGCTAAAATTCATAAATGGGATAATTGGTTCTCTTCTTGCAAGTCCACCTGCCGAGGGACAAGAGGCTCAAATAAGCAATTACATGATGAAAAATGGAGAGGAAAGCGATTGGTGTTTGAATCTCAATAGCTTGGTCAGAGCCCTTAAAAATCGCACAAGTTGAATCTGAAGAACTTGGTTTTTAGTTAGCTTATTTTCTTCGAAGTCAGAAGTAATAAAACTAATCTGTAACTTTTTAAACCAAACTAATTATGTTCTTATGAAATCTACTATGCGCAGTCAATCAGCGGGAGGAATGTATATCCAAGTTGTACAATTATTTATATTGATGTGCAAGTCTACAGAAACTACGAAGGAAATCTTTACTTAAAATCTTGATTTAGTATACATGAGGAAACAAGAAAATACACAGTACTAAGTATCTTTGAATAAATGCAAAGCGGAAGCGTAAACATGTGATGACGCTTTCCGCTGTAAGAAACACAGCATGTTGTGTGAGGACTTGCTCCAGCCGACGAAAGAAAATGTGAAAAATCGCAACTAGTTTCTCTTTCTACGACCGATTTGTGCCTGGAAACCAGTCTTGATACTGGAGACAGAACGTGTGGAACCACACGCCTTACAGCTCAAGAAGTGCAATCTGTTAGCAGACTCTCTCTTCAACTCGGTGTTAATGGACTTACAAGTACCACATGTAACATACTCCAAAATGTATCTTCTGATGACAGACTCAATTTGGTTGGGCTGAAATTTACCCTTCAATACCAATCTCTTCTCACCATCAATAGAACCAGAGGTACCCAATTCAGCGAACAAGAACTGGATCAAATGCTCTGGGCTTCTCTGTAAAACGCTCGCAATAGCTTGCACATTGGCAAAAAGGGTCTTCTTGGAACCTTCTCTCTGACAAATTGGTGGAGGAATTTTAAATTTAAGACCGACTCTGTCACCAGCCAATTCAGGGTTGTTCTTCTTTAAAATGTCGAAAAATCTTGACAAAAGAAATTCATATGGCAATTTGGAAACAACTGCTTGGGATGGCTCGCGGCTTTGGTTAGACGTGCTTGCAACGACCTCGTCAAGACCTGCTTCTTCTAAAGCTTGATCGAAATCGTTGGCTTTGGTAGACTTCTTCTTCTTCTTCTTCAAACCCAAGTCATCAAGAGATTTGGATAAATCATCAACAGACAGAGCATCTACAGAGGCGGAGTCTAGGTCAGCCACCTTCTTTGTCTTCTTCTTCTTTTTTAAGCCTGCAAACATATCGTCCATGTCCATGGAAGGTGCTGGGGATGCCTCGTCTTCTTCGGTCTTCTTAACCTTCTTTTTCTTTTTTAAAGCTGGGTCGAAACCTAAATCACTCATGTTTGAAGTTGTTCTTGCGTGAGTTCTACGCTTGAGGGCTCAGATTTTTTAATCGAAATTTTCCACTCCCTTGTATGCAGTACATGACTCCCAAAAATCAAGTTTCTTAATTTAATTCAGGAAATGAAGGTGAGGTGATAAAATATTTTTTAAAAGTAATCTCATATCATTCAAAGTTTTTAGTAAAAAATAATGTCCTTTTGGCTAAGCGGTTAATTTCTGCTTAGAGCTAGTGAGTAAGCTGTTATGACAGTCTGAAATTGTATGGGTTGACTAAGGTGATGAAGATGGCAAAATTTAGACCTAAAATAATATCAAGGCAAATTTATATCATGAATGGGAAGAAACACTTATTTTTATTTCTTATGGTGCGTAGGTATTTTATGTAACGGACTCTAAACTAATATCTTAAACTGTTATTTCAAGCAATAAAAAGTCATTATGTAATACATTTGGGGTCATACAGAGACATGTTTTGCTTTATTCTCAATGGAAAGAATTGAGTTCATCAAACTTTATATTGGGCCAATGAATATTGCTCCTTGGCCAATATTAATTTCATACAACGTCATACCATTAAAAGATGTATTATGCTATTGTATTTGTAGGAGGCGTACTAACGAGCTCTTCTATAATCGTTTTTGATCTCCTTATTGTTCGGCAAGAAGGGAAAAAAGGATAAAGACTTAGTGTAATCACCCAAAAAAGGCTAGAATCTCCAATTTTGGTATCGAGAACTAATTTAGGAAAGCGGCGAAAGGGCTGCTCAAAAATTGATAGGTCGCAGCTTGTAAATTTCAATTAAAAATTACTTTATTGCAAGTTCATAGACTCTGTTTTATCATTGAGTTCAGCCATGCCAATCTCCTTATTTTGTCTAATAGAGTCAAGATTCTTTGGCAACTCCTTGTCAATAGCATATGATTCGCTACCGGGAGTGTAAGTTATCTTTGTGCTTTCTCCTGATTCGTCAATTGAAACCTCTTCTTCAACAGCGAACTTAAGCAAGAGCCAGTTTTCAACCTCGGTTTGGCCGTTATTCTCAGCTTCATAAAGAGCATCGTGAGACGAGGAGTTCTTAGCATAAACGTCAGCTCCAAATTCTTCAATCAAGTACTTGACAACCTCAAGGTGACCGCTGTAACATGCCCAATGCAATGGAGTATTACCACTCTCATTTTGAGCGTTTGCTAATTGAATACCGGTTTCATGGTCAACCAAAGATAACAAATATTTAAGAGTTTCCAAATGACCATTTGCAGCTGCCATATGTACTGGTGTGCTCAATGTAATATTATCCTTGATCGTCGGGAGGACCAGACCTGGAATCATTTCTGTGAAGACTTCTTTAAGAAAAGGTAAATCACCTTCTCTGCAATCGTAAAGGATGGCATCCATTTCTTCTTGTGAAAGGTTTACTTGGGTCATAATTATTGACTTTGAATTAAGTTTATTGAAATGTGTAGTTTATTTTTTGGTTCGCTGTAGATGTTGATGCGACTCTTTTGTAACTTGAACTTGCAAGTGTAAATCGAGATGAGGTTTGAAACACCCGTACATCCTAACCTGGGGGAGAAAGGTAGTTGAAATATGGGTAGTACCTCGCATCTTGATGACTAAAAGACCGAAAAAAGATAAGTTGAGAATATGTCCGATTCGAAGAAAACTGAAAGTAATTCTATAAAAAATCCATTTATTCCAAGAAGATCTACTACTGTTCGGCGTTCTAGAGAAGAGGTTTACCCACAAGGAACTGATCTATCTAAACCCCAATTTAAGGGCACCACTCCTCTCGATCTCCTCTTTCAAGATCTTGAATTTCTACAAGATGTGAATCTAAACGAGGAGTCTCTTCAGTATTTACTGGAAAAATTACTCAAAGTGCCGAAATTAGAGCAATTATCCGATAACGATAGGAGATACGAGGTAGTTAAAGCGCTATTCGAAAATCTACAGAAAATAAGCGAATTGTCCCTCAAAACAAATACAGATCATGTACATAAAGACCTCATTAGTATATCATTGCATGATATGAAAATACTAAGTAAAATCGTTAATCTTATTATCATTCTTGGTGTATATCCAGCAACCTCAGCATTCGGCATCGGAATTGCAATTGAAAAGAGAAGAATGGGTCTTCAAGGAAAAGCCAACAAATCGTTAAAAGTGAAATCACTACAAATAAATTCATCTCCAAATGGTAAGAAAGATTATTCTTTCATTCTACGTCTTTTGGAGATGGTATATGATCAATTTACATCTGTGTTTTCACTTCATTCCGATGTACGGTCTCTATTACTAAAAGGGACCGGATACTCTGATTATCTCGTGACGACATTAGCACTCACCACTGTTCCAGATTTTGATCCTCAAGTTCGTTCAAGGTATTTAAGTTCATTACGTGACGTAACTTCAATTCCAAGTACTTTTGAATTATACCAAATATATTCACTTCTCATATCTTCTCCATGTCCCCCTACATTTAAAAGTTTTGTTCTTCTGCAATTGCTGAGTCTTCCGTATGCAGCAGTCAACGGAGATGGCGTTTTGTCACTTATAGAATTCGTCTTGGGCCTACGTGAAGAAGAAGAGATAAGTATGGCAAAATTGGACCAAGTATCCGAAATTCTTCTTCTGAAACCAAAACACATAAGCACAAAGGATTATTTCACAAATATTGGTTCTCAATGTTTCAATCTTCTTGTTAATATTAATCGTCCAGTTATCAATAGCGCTGTGACACATTTTATGAATAGGCTCTGGCTCAAAAATGCAAGGGTTCTTGAAGACTTTTTCTTTGCAAGAATTCGAATTTATTTTAGTCCATCTTTAGAGACTGATGGTCTTGTTTTAGTGTCTGAGGCTCAATTAAATAACGCTATCAATGTTCTCTTATCAATATCAAAGCTGGGAATATCAAAAGATGCTCTATATTCTCTTATTTCTCCTATTTGGCTTGAGTTTTGGTGTTACTATGTTTTCTGTAAACTGCATAAAAGGCCATGTAACGTCTTCGAAGATATCCTAATCTCTTTCCTCGAAAGTCTTAGTGACGATGGTGATTATGCATACATTCTTCTTGAAACAACAGCAAAAAATCTTTTGTATGACAATTTGAGAAAACACCAATACCGAACTGGTCCTAACCAGCTTGTTGAAATTGCTAGGACTGATGAAGTCCTAAACATTGAGCCCTCCGAAAAAAAGATTTTAGAATTTATGAACAGTTTGGGTGAAAGGGTTGAATTTTTTGCTAAAATTTTGAAAAGAATCAATTTCAGTCTCACTCAAAAGCTCTTTATGGCTCTTCTCTCAAAATGGGCTTCTAAGGGTGCTCAAACACTTGAGGGAAACGAAAATCCATTTATAAGATTGATTGATCTTAAAATTCTCGAGAAAATTGCGGTAGATTTCAAGGATAAATTAGGTGAAACTCCATATGCATCCTTAAAATTGTTGTACTCTATTTTGAGCGGGAAAGAGACGCTGGTAACAATAAAAGGCGAAACACACGATGAAGTCGATAGTGACGATGAAGATGACATGATACCTATGGAATCAAAAAATTCAGGAGATTCAGGTCTGAAATCTCAAGGAGAGCTATATTACGTCGCGTTGGAACTACTTACCACCATCCTTCAAGAAATGAGCAATAAGCAAATCGACGACAAAACCATCGACTTACTCAAAAAATTACGCACAAACCTTGAATCTTCGGAAAGCAAACCCTCTTCGCTGGCGATTATTACTCTCATATCCAAGTTACTAGAAGGTGAGCGTCTTGAGTTTGACGGTGTCGACGATCAAAGACAGAAGTTGAACAAAGCGCTAGCGGATATAAATGACTCACTCGTCCCCGTTCGAGCGCAAGGGCTCTCGATTTTGAAGGAACTTATTGAACAAGAATCCAAAGTCATTTCTATTGATTTTGTAGTAAAGACACATATCAGTCAGTTAGGCGACTCTGATCCGTTTATTTACTTGAACGCCATCAAAGGTCTTGAGAGCTTACTTAATACTCACAATGAAGCGGTATTAAAAAATCTTTTGAAGGCGTATTCTGGACATGATAAGGAATTTTCAACAATTGACGACCGGCTTAAACTCGGCGAAGCATTAGGTAGATATGTTCAAAAACAGGGCTTGGCATTTGGTGGGTCTTCAGCTCAGTATCTAGTGAAAGCCTTGCTTGAAATGGTACGGGTTCCGTCATCTGGTCAACCCATTGATGACCGATTAAGAATGTCTGCGATGTCTCTTCTAGGAACATGTTTCAAGACAAATGTCTTAGGTGTTGTATCGGAAATCAGAGAAGCTTTAGATTGCGCTTTGGGTATTTTACAGCTTGAATTAACTGAAGATAAAGCCATAATGAGAAGATCGGCATTGGTTTTGATTCATGATTTATTGATGGGAACTTCCATGACTGCAAACGTGCCATTCCCGACGGAATTCCAGGAGAGGGTGTTTAACACCGTCAGCAATGTTAAAGATAATGATGAAGACATTTTAACCAAGGAACAAGCTGCTTCTGTTTTACAAACGATTGAAGACTTGGTTGAAGCCGCCTTTACGATAGAAATTTAACGACAAAACAAAAAACTTCTGTCATAAAATCAAATTTTCAATAAATAAATGGCATATCTACAACGAAGCTATACTGATAAAATCTATTATTTTAAATACTTAGAAACAATATCTAGATTCCAATTCATTAATTACAATTCCCCATTTTTTTTATTTAAGCAGAGGGATTTCACAAGAAAATCGACCTGTTTAATCAACCTCCTCCATAGCGGACTCAACAACAGCCTCGTCGGTAGCAGTGGAAGCAGCCTCAGCCTCAGCTTCAGCCTCCTCCTCTTCCTCGATGTTCAAACCTAAGGAGATCAATCTGTTGATTCTGCCAGCGAACGAAGAAGGCTCCTCCAAGGTGAAACCGGAAGTAAGCAAGGCGGTCTCGTACAACAAGGTGGTCAAGTCCTTGACCGTCTTGTCCTCGGCACCATCTGCCTCAACCTTCTTTCTCAATTCCTTGATAATGGAAGACTTTGGAGAAATTTCGAAAGTCTTCTTAGAAGACATGTAAGAGGACATGGTGGTGTCTCTCAAAGCTTGAGCCTTCATAATTCTCTCCATGTTAGCAGACCAACCGAATTGACCAGTTCTGATAGCAGCTGGAGCGTCTACCAACTTGTGGGAGACAACCACCTTCTCGACTTGGTCACCCAAGATCTCCTTCAAAGCCTTGGTCAATGGCTCGAACTCGGCAACCTCCTTCTCTCTCTCGGCCTTCTCTTCCTCAGTTTCCTCTAACTCGAAGTCCTTAGTGATGTCAACCAACTTCTTGTCCTCAAACTCCTTCAATTGAGTCATAGCGTACTCGTCGATTGGGTCAACGAGGAACAAAACCTCAAAGTTCTTGGCCTTTAAAGCGTCCAAAAATGGAGACTTCTCAACAGCCTTGATGGATTCACCAGTAATGTAGTAGATGTTCTTTTGGTGCTCTGGCATTCTGAGGACGTAGTCAGACAAGGAAGTGTTCTCCTCAACAGACTTGGTGGAGTTGTATCTCAACAACTTGGCCAAGGCTTGTCTATTTTGTTGGTCTTCGTGGATACCCAACTTGATGTTCTTAGAGAAAGCAGAGTAGAACTTTTCAAATTGTTCTTGGTCCTCGGCAATCTCGTTGAAGGTTTCGATCAACTTCTTAACGATGTTTTTCTTAATGACCTTCATGATCTTGTTTTGTTGCAACATCTCTCTGGACAAGTTCAAAGGCAAGTCCTCAGAGTCGACAACACCCTTAATGAAAGACAACCACTCTGGGATCAACTCCTCAGCATCATCGGTGATGAAAACACGACGGACGTACAACTTGATGTTGTTCTTCTTCTTCTTGGACTCAAAAGCGTCAAATGGAGCTCTCTTTGGAACGAACAAAATGGCCTTGAACTCCAATTGACCCTCAACACTAAAGTGCTTTACGGCCAATGGGTCCTCCCAGTCGTTAGAGATGGATTTGTAGAATGCGTTGTACTCTTCTTGAGTGACGTCAGAAGGAGTTCTAGTCCACAAAGGCTTAGTCTTGTTCAATTCCTCAGTCTCAGTGACGGTCTCCTTGACCTTCTTGGTCTTTTCCTTCTTCTCGCCATCCTCATCCTCAACCTCCTCCAACTTTGGCTTCTTGTCGTCCTCGTCGGCCTTAGACTCTTCCTCCTCAACAGGGACGTCCTTCTCAACCTCCTTGGTGACAACCAATTGAATTGGGTAAGAAACGAACTCAGAGTGTCTCTTGACAACCTCCTTAATTCTCTTCTCCTCCAAGTACTCCAATTGGTCCTCCTTCAAGAACAATCTAAGAACGGTACCACGGGAGATTCTCTCATTGGTCTCGTCCAAAGTGATGGTAAACTTACCACCAGCGTTGGATTCCCAGACGTATTGCTCGTCATCATTGTGCTTGGAAATGACTTGAACGTGGTCGGCAACCAAGAACAAAGAGTAGAAACCAACACCGAACTGACCAATCATAGAAACATCAGCACCAGCAGACAATGCCTCCATAAAAGCCTTGGTACCAGACTTGGCAATCGTACCTAAGTTGTTGATTAAATCAGCCTTGGTCATACCAATACCGGAATCTCTAATTTCCAAAATCTTACCTTCTGGCTTTGGAGTGATTCTAATGAACAACTCTGGCTCGGTGTCCAATTTGGATGGGTCAGCCAAAGCCTCGTATCTGATTTTGTCCAAAGCATCGGAAGCATTGGAAATCAACTCTCTCAAGAAAATCTCTTTGTTGGAGTAGACGGTGTTAATGATCAAGGACATCAACTGAGAGATCTCAGCTGTGAACTCATGTGTTTCAATCTTAGCGTCAGACATGATGTTATAGTTTTAGTAAAAAAGAACACTGGCTTTGAAATTGATTTCTCGAAGGGAGGGACGCTTATTATATATTGCAAAATTTCCGGCCGCGTTGGATCGTGGAAAGTTTCTACGACCTTCCATGTAGACTGCAGGCAAGAGTGCGACCCTAGAACATGAAAGAAATTGTTACTCCAAATAGAACAATATGAAACAGGAAGTTGAGATTTGTTTTTTGATTCAAATTAAGTAAACATTTAATTTTTAAAATGTTTTGTATTCTTTATGATTCCTTCTTTTGAAATTATGTAGAATTTTGTAATTATTTCTATGCTTTTACTTTTTGGTACATTCATCTCAATTGGTCGAAAATTGTAGATCCATTAACAATAATTGGATCCTTTGAGGAGATTAATACTCGAAAGGGACTTGAAAGATTAAAATTTGGAAACGAGATTTTTTTTGATTAAGTTTTAATAAAAATTAAAAAAAGAAATAATTTAAGACACGGTATACTCTCTACAAAGACAACTTCATAAATAGCAAATAATACTCAATTTCGTTGAGAAATTCAAGTGTTTCTTTCTAATAGTGCATCTTCTTAGCAAACACATAATATCTTAGGTTTGTAAGATTTTAAGTGAACTCTAATTCAATTTAAGTTTGAAATTCAATATTTAAAGTTGCGTTTCAATAATTTAAGTATGTTTCAAGTATTTCACATCTATCAATAAAACTTTCTTCCAATTAATATCCAATATATCCAAAAATGCCGTTTCTTAAATGATAACTTCCTCTGTCTCAATGCCACAGTCTACACACCGGCGTTTAATCATATTACTAGAATCCTTAATGGTCATTGGAGCTGACCACAGATGTTCATGACGATCATTGATCAGTTGGCCATTTCTTAATTTTCTAGTGTATTCCTCAGCTCTAGTCCGCTTCCGCATCTCTTTCATCTTTGTTTGATACCTTTTTTCTTTCCTCTCAAGACGAACACGCTCTCTTTTCTCCCATTCTGCATCAAGCCCTTCTGCAGATCCCCATTTCTTCCATGCATATTCTTCAACTTGTAAACGTAAAAACAATTGCATTCTCAGAAATCCATGTGGGTTAGGTTTTTCGATTCGATGAAGTAAATTGGTATCTCGAAGCTCGGGATCTGTAAGTAGGTAATCTTCCTTGCATTCTGTTTTCGTTAGAAGGGAGTATTTTTCTGGATGCTCTTTTTTACACCGGCGGCAAACCGAAATTTTGAAATTTGTGTGAAAATTAGGATCTACCTCCAATGACTCACATTCAACACATTTTGGAGCATTTTTAAGATCAAGAGGAGGCGCCAACTCCTTCACAATTAAATCTCTTTTCTGTTTCTCCTTCCATTCTTGAAGGCTAAGTGGTTCTTCTTCCTCTGTTTTCCCAAATCCTGTTGGTTCTGATTGGTCAAGGAAACCACCTCTACTATCCTTCATTGTTGAAAAATCATACTCTATATAATCTTTGGCTCGAATACTTGGCATTTTGTGTTCTGTCTTAAACCGTTTTCGATCATTGGCATTAACTTTAGGTACCTCATGACTAGATGCGTCTCTGAAGTCCGATTTTGAGTTTCCTAAAAGAATTGAAGTGCTTGTAGTACGCGTTGTGGATGTCGACAGGCCCGTGGTAGTTGAATTATTCAGGTTCTGTCCATTTGAATTGATTGGAATTTGAGAAGAAGAGCTTTTATTTCTAAGCTGCTGTAACCGATCTAAGGCTTTTTTTCTATTAGCTTCCTGTAAAAAATGTTAGTATATATGCAAGCTTCTAATACAATACAAGACATACTATTCGTTTCTTCTGTTCATCTGTAAGTGGCATGAAAATTGAAGAGGTTGCTGCTAAGATTAAGTGAGTACTTCTAATCGGGTGGTTGCAAACTACAGTGTGCAGGTCACGTGATCACGAACTAATGAATTTCCAACATTAACAAAACAAAAAAAAGGAAGCAATTTCTGCTACAATTGACGAAAAAATTTGAAAAAGATAATATATTGCAATAAAAAAAGCCTCGCGCGGAAAATCACTTAGATCTCCTTGTTCAACTTCTTATCAGCCCATTGAGGCAAAACAAAAGAGGCCTCATGTACTCTAGAGTTATAGTACTTCAAGTTCTCACCCTCGAACTCCTCGGAGAACTTTCTCAAAGGAACCTTCACTTTAGCATCAGCATCCTTGCTACAGACCATGAAACCGATAGTACCGGATGGGTAGGTTGGAATGGAAGTATAAGCGTACTCAGCAACAGGGAAGATTTGTTTACAGTCCTTCTTCAATTGAGAGATGATATCCATATGTAACCAAATGGACTCAGCTTGAGTGGTAATAACACCCTTTTCGGTCAAAGCACCCTTCAACAACTCAAAGTAAGGCTTTTGGAAAAGACTTTCCGCAGGACCCTCAGGATCAGAAGAGTCAGTAATGATAACATCAAAAGTGTTTTGGTAATCAGCCAAAAACTTGAAACCGTCTCCAATGTGAACTCTTGTCTTTGGGTTCTCATAAGCCTTAGCCATGTTTGGCAAATACTTCTTGGAGACTTCGATGACAGCTTCATCAATGTCACACAACCAAGCTTCTTCAATTGATTCGTGTTTTAAGATTTCTCTCAAAACACCACCATCACCACCACCAATCACCAAAGCCTTCTTTGGGTTTGGGTGAGAGTTCATGGCCAAATGAGTAATCATTTCTTGGTAAGAATATTCGTCACGTTCAGTGACTTGAATACAGTTATCCAAGACCAAAACATTGCCCCAGTTGGTAGACTTAAATACCAAGACATCTTGGTATTTGGACTTTTCAGCGTATAACACCTCTTCAACCTTAAGAGACATGGCTGAGCCAGGCCACATGGTTTCAGAAATCTCGGCAAACCAGCCGTCTTTGATGGAGGGGTGAGTCAATTGTTGAGACATTGTGGGGTAAAGCAGACAGAAAAAGAAAGAAGAAAAAAAGGGTTTCAGGGAATCAACGCTCTAATTTATCATCGTCTCACGCCCGATGCACGATCGGAGCTTACTATGCAGGCACACATGAAGAATGTGTCATAATTGCAATTACATAAATCAGTGTTCAATGAATTGGAAATTTTTAATTATTCATAGTAATTTGAAAGAAAGGAGTAATATCTTATCAAAGAAAAGGACATTGTTCTTTATTTTACATTAAACCAGCTACTTGATACGGCGCGGCGCTGAAGTGGGGTTCTAAAAGTGTCTCAGACGACAGAATAGACAATGGCAATTTATTAGTATTTACAAGAATACAGTAGAAGAGATAAAAAACTTATTGAAAAGAAAGTTTATTGTTTTTTGACGGATAACTAGCTCCATGGGACCACATGTAGAATGCCGTTCATGCCAAGAAGATCATTCTGATCAGCAATAGAAGTTACGAGAAATGAACTAACATCTGGAAGGGAATTAATCAAATCGATAAAGGTGTATCCCCTAATAAAAAGGAACAAATTTGTCTTTTCCATTTCGAAGTTGCAAGTTATTCAATTCCCAAAAATGAATCTTAATTTCTTTCTTTTCGTGGTTATATGTACCCTGGTGGCTGCAATGCCCGCCCTTACTATGTCTCAAGTACCAAACGATCTGAAGCAAAAAATTATTAAAACTGCCCAAGGCGAAATGTATTACTGGCTGTGCCATACGTTATTTTGCTTCCCCGTATTGGTGACGGGTGATGGAGAATTGCAAAGCTCAAAACGAAAAGAGTAAGATAAAATCGCCTCAATTACAATATAATTAAATATCTTTCAATGCAAGGTCTGATATTTTTTTTTGTAGCACTCTCATAGTTGAGATCAGAATTATGATTTCAAATACTTCATAGAATGAGTATGGGGATCAAGCGGTTCTATCTAAAACGCCTTTATTCATAATAGCTCATGAGATTAATTACCCGCTTTTTAACAAAACTCGGTTTACAACTCCCATATGTCATACATTGACGGTGGCCGAAGGACTGCGGATGCACTTGCCTGTTCAAGAAGGCATACGCGGGAAGACGGAAACGGGATGGTGAAGATGATCTTAAAAGGCTTGGCAGCTTCAAGCAAATTATCATAGGTTTCGATTGTTAATTTCGACGTTCTCTATTATTCTTGTATTTGAGCTCTCACTACAACCTTGATAATGATTGATTGATGGTAGGCCTTTTGAATTAAGCAAAACTAACTATTTTTTGAAACATAAGCTTCAAGTGTATACTAGATAAAATGCTCATTGAATATATAAAACAACAACATATTTTGTCATTGAATATATAAAACAACAACATTTTTTTCATATAAATCAGCGCCGTGGCGCAGTGGAAGCGCGCAGGGCTCATAACCCTGATGTCCCCGGATCGAAACCGGGCGGCGCTAAAATTTATTTTTTAAAACTTCAAATCTCCTCCTTTCGATAAATAGAAGCAAAAATGCTCTTTTACTCCCAAGAAAGGAAAGCGGTCAAATCACCCACTATCTAGTCTTCATTAAATATTAGGCTCACACACTCACACACTCACCCACTCACACACTCACTCACTCGCTCCACCTTTCAGCCCTTCCTGTATATACATACAGATTTCGATTCTTGTTGCAACATCAGTTGACAGAAGATGGGATGGTTCAGTGGCTCGTCAGCGCGAGTTTCTGCAGTCAAGGAAATCACTCCCGAAGAAGCACAAGTGCCTAAACCACTACTTGAAGATTTGGAGCCCAAATTCGAAGATTCAGCACCACAACATGCCCAAAAGCCCACCATTCAAGAAGCAATTATCAAAGTCCAATTAAGTGACTTCACTCTTGAAAAATATATGTCCATGCCATGTTTTCGAGAAGCCATGCTTACTGGATTTCAGGCTATGGGAGTATTAGGAGTGGTCACTTTGTTAATACATAAGGATCCCAATCGGTCGGTGAGATGGGGGCTTGGAGGGTTCCTTTTAGGCAATATTATGGGTTGGGAACAATGCCGATCACTAAGAAGACGGTCGTTTCAAAATATGGAAAGAGCTAGAAAGGTAAACCAAGATGGAGTTAGGAGACATTGGGAAAGGAAGATGAAGAAGGAAGAATCCGAAAATGAAGGGACTTCTTAAAAAGTTTGAGTATGTGGTTTTTGACGACTCGTGTATATAAAATAGAAAAGTGAACAGATAATATAGAAATGTATTTATTAGTATGGAAAATTAGTCTGCATTGGGAAATATTGTCCGAGCTACTCATAGAACTATAATAGTGAGCCATTGAGATTCATTTAATTGACGCCGAAAAGAGCAAGTAGAAATTTTCAATTTAATGAAACAATTTTTTGACCAGCTCCTGAAAAGCAAAGAGAAAAAAATACTTTTTTAGAATACCATATAAATGCTTTCGTTTTTCCACATGATATTCACCAACCTGCATATAGGGCTCAATCACTCACTTAATGCAAGCGCACCCACCTCGGTTAGCTTGAGGTTCCCCGGATTCCAATCCAGGTAAATTTCAATCCTCATATATTCTTCACATCCCCACTGCCTCCGCAACCCATTTTTTTTTAAACAATATTAGATATGGATAATTTCTCTGGAAACGTCCACATTCGTCCCTCTTGGAATAATTTGGTCGATTTACCATCGTCCCTCACTAGCTTACTCTACAATGCCAATATCTCCCCACAAGAAGTGATTGTGGAGGTAATTCTGCAAGATCAGCAAAGGAGATATGTTGGGTGGTCCGGAATGAATTCCTCAACACCAAAAAACATGGGAATAGACCCGATTTTCGCTCAATCGTTGAAATTGGCTGATAATCAGGCAGTCAAGTTGAATGTGAAGATTAGAAACCATAAAAGTGCCTCAATTTTCTTGGAACCAGCACAATCTCAAGACTGGGAACTAGTAGAACTTCACGCTGCTTACATTGAGGCAAAATTGATAGAGCAAAGCAGATGTGTAGCTGTAGGACAAGTCTTGGTGGTTTATCCCACGAAAACGTCATCCGTACGGCTTCAAGTTATGGATATTGGAACCATGGAATGTAAATATGCTTTAATTGATCCATATGCTGAAATAAGCATAGCGCCCAAATTGCGAGAACCAAAGAAACCAAATGGAGCTACCGCCGCAACAGGTGTTGGCTCGGAGAAACTGGCGAGAAGCTCTAGATCGACTGTAGATGATCTTGGCCATGGCTTGTCTGTTTTAAAGAGGGGTATTTCTCTTCCACATCCATTGTTTGATATAGGAAAAGAAAATAACAATTATGAGCTCTTCGTCAACCGGGAGGAGTTTGCCAATGTCTTTCTGCGCCACGATTATGTGTCAGTATCGATCATTATAGGCCCACAAAGTAAAGTAAACAAGGCTCCGAAAGAAAGCAATGAAAATGGCGAGGGAAAAGGTAAAGGTGTCGAAAAGGGAGGTAGTCCCGTGAGTGCTCTAACTGAAAATAAACAAATCATTGCCAAACTCCGAAACTTCGTCAATCCAACCGATCATGTCGCTTTGAGTGAAAATCTAGCCATTGCTCTTGGCGTTGAAAAGGAATTGGGCTATAAAGTACTCATTCGTCAAGCATCCAGACACCTGAGTAAGCGCCCATCTACTTTCATTGTGCATCCATACATCACACAAACAAAAACAAACAAACAATTGAATCTTAACTCTACAAACATCAAAGAAGAGCATTCGAAATTATGCAAAATGATGAGTGATTATCTTTTTTTAAACTTGAAATTGAGTGCTTCTCCATTGACAAATTATATCAAACTCCCTATAATCCCTGGCATTCTTCCTCAAGGTGGACTTCTTACATTTAAAAGACGATCCGAGAGAAATATTTGGATCAAACCATTCGAAGCTGAAAAGAAAAATCTACCGAAAATCGAAATTGAGCTGGACTTATTACGGAGTTTCTCTTTCGTACAAAATACAGATAACCCAATTAAGCTAGAGACTGCATATGAGCGGAGCGACACAATTGAAGAAGCGATAGAAAAAATTTCTCTTTTTAAAAATACTGGTATTTTGATTCACGGACCATCTGGAAGTGGAAAAACCCTCGTTTCAAATTGGATTGCCAAAAATGCAGCTGACAATTTGGCTTATTATGTGAAACAAATCCGATGTGAGACATTGATGAATGAAAGTCAAGAGCTGTTGGCGGCCACTTTCACAAAATGTTTTAATGATGCTATTTTACACGAACCTTCTTTGATTGTCTTAGATAATTTGGATAAAATACTTAGCGCCGAGACGGAAAATGGAGATTCGCGAATGGCCAATCAACTCTCCGAGACATTTGTGTCTCAACAACAAAAGATTGGAAATCAAGCAAATTCGAAAGTCTCGTTACTAATTACAGGCTCTTCAAAGGAGGCGTTTAATAAGTACCTTCTTCTGTCTCATCTTTTGGATCACTATATACATTTACGTGCACCTGACAAAAATACCCGAGCCGCAATACTTGAACAATATACAACACAAAATCTTGGAAGTAAAATTGGATTTGATGTTATGGATGCAGTCCAAGAAACAGAGGGTTATTTGCCCAATGATTTGAAGGTATTGAGTGAAAGGATGTATTTTCAAAACCTCTACCAAAGACAATCAAATCTTTCGGATCTGGAAAATTCTGGTGATTCTCCTCTCATAATTACAAAATCCGCATTCGAAAAAGCTCATTCCGGGTACACACCATCGAATCTCCGCGGAGTCAAACTTGAGAAATCAGGAACTTCATGGAGTGATATTGGTGGATTGACTGAAGCAAAGCGGATTCTCTTGGAAACTTTAGAATGGCCTACTAAGTACGCTCCCATCTTCGAAAGTTGTCCCTTGAGACTTCGATCAGGTATTCTCTTATATGGGTATCCTGGATGTGGAAAGACCCTTTTGGCAAGCGCTATTGCTGCACAATGCGGTCTTAATTTCATTTCAATTAAAGGTCCTGAGATTTTGAACAAATACATCGGTGCCTCCGAGCAGTCTGTTCGTGATTTATTCGATAGAGCACAATCAGCCAAGCCATGTGTTTTATTTTTTGATGAATTTGACTCGATCGCACCAAAAAGAGGCCATGACTCCACCGGTGTTACTGACAGAGTGGTGAACCAAATGTTAACTCAAATGGATGGTGCTGAAGGACTTGACGGAGTTTATGTATTGGCAGCAACAAGTCGTCCTGATCTTATTGATTCAGCGCTTCTTCGTCCTGGCCGGTTGGATAAAAGCATCATTTGTGATATGCCTAGCTTCAATGATCGGTTATCGATACTTGAATGTATTTGTGAAAAAATGGATCTTGAGCCCGGCGTCGATCTTACCGAATTCGCAACTATGACCGCAGGCTACAGCGGTGCTGATATGCAAGGAATCTGTTATAATGCATATTTAAAGGCTGTTCACGACAAGTTGAATTTGGAGGAAGAGGCTACTATCGGGGCAGCTAAAGAAGAGTCCAAGACAAGGGATTTCTTTCAAATTTCTAGAGATAAACTCTCAAAACTTCGCCCTTCAGAGAAAATGGCGCTTAGTAAAAAAGTTGAGAAAATCTTCGAGGGACTTTCAGCTTCAGCTCAAAGCGACGGTGATGATTCTATAAAGAAATCTGCAGCGCCAACTGTTCCAATCAACCGGGATCATTTCTTGGCCAGTTTGGATGAAACAAAGCCTTCAATTTCCATGTCAGAAAAGAATAAGCTTCAACGAATTTACTCAGAGTTCTTGACTGGTCGTGATGGGAACATGCCTGATGGAAGTGCCAGTAATGATATTGGCGGCCGAACTACACTTATGTAAAAATGATACACAAAGGTTCATGGTAATGAATGTAATTAACATATGGGAGTAGACTATATAAACGGACAATAATGTGCAAAACATTTACTGAACTGTGAATGAGGTAATTATCATCTTCTAAGTTTAAGTAAGTTTTATGAGATGGTCCAGAATTCTCGAAATTAAGCATGCATTGATAATCAAGCGCTTACTAAATAAGCAATATCTTTAACAAACGATACTCATTCACTGAAATCTATTTGAGAGACACCTAAAGTTAATGATCTCTGAGTTGCGAAATCACGTCAGTTTGGAGGCAATGTTGATATTTAAGTGAAATTTACATTTCAGATTTTCAGTGAATTGCAACAATTAGCATCATATCAGATCGAGGTTCCGCCGACGAATATTCAAGGGAGCCAAATTTAATGGTGTAAAATCAGGTCGATTTTGACCGTTTTCACAATAAAAAAAAAAAGCTTGTTCTTTATCCTTCGAAGCTTCTTTATTAAAACTAAACCGGATTTTTTTATCTCAGTTCCTGCTGGCTAACTATTGCACTTCTCTAATGGTACAGGACAGTTCAATGACGCAATTCCTACATGTAATTCACCGCACAATTCGCGTAAGTCTATAAAAGAGGGTGTTTTTCTCATCTAAATCAGATTAATTGTGATAAACTCACTTATTAAATTAATCAATCAAAAATGGCCTGTTCTTGTTCTACATGCAAATGCAACACATGCAAGTGTGCTCAATGCTCCTGCGCTGAATGCAAGTGCAGCTCCACTCAAGCTTCTACTTGTAAATGTTCTAAGTGTGAGTGTTAAATAGATATAACTAAATGAGCCGATGTCTTGTATAATCTGGATTATGCAATATATATTAATACAAAAATTCAATGAAATGGTTGTAGACGTTGATATTGTTATAAAAAAAAGGTGTTAAGGTGAAAATAATCAATCACCACCTAGAGAGACCAATTTATGAGCTGTAGAGCACTAGTGGCCCATATTCAATCATCAAAAATCTTTAGCGGCCATTAATACATCAATAGCAGCTTAGCAGCTCTACAGCCCATAGGGTTATGCGAAGAATTACGTTCTGTACGTGAATATTACAAGCGAAATTATTGTAACTTCCAAAAATTATTCTTCGAACTTATTTCATCTCTATTTCTGAAAAACTTTAAGTATAAGACTTTGATTATTAATTAAGAAGAGTGGTTGCAAAATCCTACATATAGCTCGGCAAAAACAGTCACTTGAAATGAGCGTAGTCCCGAGCACGCTCTTTGAGTAACTTTCAGCACACGCATAAGAAAGTTTTAGTGAGAGAGATCACGTGATCGTATTCATCAATCTACTTCGCGGTTGCAAAATTTTCATTACTTCTTTTCTAGAGTAACTAACACTACAATTACAATGGCTAGCAAAGAAGTTTTGGTTTTGAGAGGCACCTTGGAGGGCCACAACGGTTGGGTCACCTCATTGGCCACCACCCAATCCAAGCCAGACTTGTTGTTGTCTGGTTCCAGAGACAAGACCTTGATTGCCTGGAAGTTGACTGGTGGTGAGAACAACCAATACGGTGTTCCAAGAAAGTCCTTCGTTGGTCACTCTCACATTGTTCAAGATGTCACTATTTCCGCTGACGGTGCTTACGCTTTGTCTGGTTCTTGGGACAAGACCTTGAGATTGTGGGACTTGGAGACCGGTGAGTCCACCAAGAGATTCGACGGCCACACCGGTGACGTTTTGTCTGTTTCCATTTCTCAAAACTTGAGACAAATTGTTTCTGCTTCCCGTGACAAGACCGTCAAGGTTTGGAACTCTATTGGTCAATGTATCAACACCTTGAACGCTCACAAGGACTGGGTTTCTGCTGTTAGATTCTCCCCAGGTGCTAACTCTTCCACTGTCATCTCTGCTTCTTGGGACAAGACTGTTAAGGTATGTACAAAGTGCAAATTGCGTGAGGCAAATTGCAATTTCTTTGAATTCTCTTCTTTCAAATTTCTTTTTTCAACTTCTTTATCACTTTTTTAGAGTTCCCAGATTTTTGAGAATCCTTTAAAATTCAACCTCTTTCTTCATAATTCTTCCTCTTTCCCTTCTCCCTACTTACTGGCACTTTAGATGATGTACCTTATATTTGCTACTTCAGACGCACTTGTGCGAATGAGACATATTTTTATCACCAAGATCTCTGATTCTGTGCCAAATTTTTAATTTCTCTTTTTTTGAAATTCCTATTTCTTCAATTCATTTTACTAACAATTAGTCTTGGGACTTGAACGACTACCAAATCAACGCTGACTTCATTGGCCACACCGGTTACGTCTCGTGCATTGTCATCTCCCCAGATGGATCTTTGAACGCTTCCGCTGGTAAGGACGGTGTCATCATCTTGTGGGACTTGAACACCAACGACACCTTGTACACCTTGAACGCTTCTTCTGAGGTTTACGCTTTGGCTTTCTCCCCATCCAGATACTGGTTGGCTGCTGCCACTGCTTCTGGTATCAAGATCTTCGACTTGCAAGAGAGAAAGTTGTTGGATGAGTTGAAGCCAGAGTTCACTGTCTCTGCTAAGGCTAAGGAGCCAGAGGCTATTTCTTTGACCTGGTCTGCTGACGGTCAAAACTTGTTCGCTGGTTACACTGACAATGTCATTAGAGTTTGGCAAGTCATGACCTCTATCGCTTAAGTGATTTGAGGGTGTTGTATCTAGTTAATGAAACAGTAATATTGTAATTTGTAATATTGTAAGTTTGAAAGGTTTTTTTTTTTACTATCAATTGTCTATCGTATGATTGATTTTATTTGATGATTGCAGTCACTTCTGGAATAGCGAACAAGATGGTCTACTGATTCAAGGAATTAAAGTTACCACAAAGCATTGTGTAAAGAAGCAAAATACTACCGTTAATAAAGATTTTATCCATTGAGATCGTTATGTTTTACTCAAAGAGGAATACCTTTCCACTGGAAGAACCACCGACAACATAATTTTGCGTCGGATGGAACGCAATAACAGCAGGGACGGCAGTCATAAGATCCGAATTAGCTAATTTCATAAGTCGATCTCCATTTTCTGAGAATAAATCTATGCTTCTCTTCATATTGGCAATTGCAAACTTTTGAAACCCGTCAGCAGGATTCTTTTGCCAGCGTGCTTTCAAAATCGATACCCATCTACCCGTTTGACAGTTATGGCTAATCGTATGTACGCTTTCGATGTTCTCGGGCACGTTTTCCGCTGAGGTTTTCTTATGTGGCGGTCTAAACGTGTCGCTCCATTTGGTTATCACATCAAGTTTACTGCTTTGTCCACTATAGTCAAATAATTGGATTTTGTCATCGTAACCGTTACAAACTAGGTGGTTATTTTGATTCCAGTCCACATTAGATACAGAAAGTCGTGAAGAGAAAGAACCATATAAATGGGGTGATTCTAAATCTTCTTCAAACTCTGTGTAGGAATTTTTCTTTTTGATATTTCTCAAATCCCATATTCTGAGCGACCGATCTAAGCTGGCTGTTGCGATTTGATGATGTGCATTTGGATTCACACAAAACCCTCCAATTTTCTTATCGTGCAAACGTAAGAAATCGAATTTTTTTGTTCGTTCTCTTAGATCTTTTCTAAAAAACAAACCCCCTAGCGTCGTTGCATAAATTGTATTTTTATCAACTACACTGATATCAGATACACCTAGAGGATCTTCATCGTCTCCAATAACAAAAGTCTCGGAAGTTTCGAGTTTACAAAGATCGAGGGTTCTACAGGAACCGTCATAAGAAGAAGTGACGAGCTGGTTGGGAGCACCGATCATTTCCAGTATCCGAGAAATAGTCCTTCCATGAGGCTTGAAAAATGAAAGCGCCGGCTCCTCTGCTGAGCCCAGATCTACCGCCCACATTCCAAGGTTTCCGTTGGTATCGCCCGCAAGTACTAGTCTATTTTCTACAGACAGATGGAGATAGATGGAGGTAATACGGTTGTACGTGAGTTTAAAGTCACGAGGGTCAGCTCTTGAAGAAAGGGACATTTTCAGAAGAGAGTCACGGGTCTGTTTTAAATTAGTTTGTTTCGTTTCCTGATTTGGTTGATCTAATTTTGAGTAAATATCGCCTAACTGGGAAAGTGTGTCTAAGTTTTTTGACGAGTTTCCTTCCTCTTCATCCAATTCCTCCTCCTGCTCTTTTTTCATCTCTTTTTTCACCTCTTTTTTCACCTCTTTTTTCACCTCCTTTTTGACATCTTGTTTAATATCAAGAATTTTGTCTTCATACAATAAATTGCCCAGTCTAAGGTCAGCTACTAAATCAAGTAAATGAAAGTCACCACGGAGGCGAGTATTCCTCAAATTTTTCAATTCTTCCTGCCGAAGTCTTTCGTTCTCAGCTTCTTGTTCCCTTAGACGATCTTCCTCTTGGCTTTCCGGCGTATTGGCCAATCTTCTAGACCTTCTTGTCGGAATCGTTCTTGTTGGTTGAGGAGGGGCTCTTTTCTGCTTTTTTCGTTTCGGACCTTTTTCATTAGAGCTCGCATCTCGACTTATTGATTCATGAATTGAGTCAAGATTCAATTGTCTAAGTAAATCTTGATTTCTTTGAATATTCTTACTCCGAAGCTCCTCAATGTCCATTTTGGCTGGATTCGAAGAAAGACAAACTTAAAAAAACGTGGATTAAAAGCAAAGGAGAGAGAATAACTCCTAAGGTTTTTTGGGTTGTGTTGTGTTGCTGAGACGTGACTCAATGGGCAAAATAGCAAGACGCGACTCACTTACAGAACTGACTAGTGGTAGAGTGTATTAGATGGCACGAAGGACATCAGAACATAAATATAAACTTCCGCAAACGACTATTTTCCGAAGATCGCCGGCTTTCCTCATTTGGGCTAATTTTTGGAAAATTTCCGAAACAGTCGCATTGTTTTCAATCCGCACATCGGAAACGTACTCGGTTGCAATTTCTGCCAATTTTGCAGCCAGATAGCTTCTAACAAAGGGCATATTCTCTGGTGGGCTGTACGTCACAGGAAAAACTGTATCTAGATCTTTTTCTAAAATATGTTTGAAAATATTTCCTACCGCTTTGCCATTGGTCATCGCCATTATAAATATTAGGCCCTTTTGAGAATCTTGGGGCCGAATTGTATGTAAGTACTTGGCCAATTCGATAGCTGCACTTTCGTTATGAGCGCCGTCCAAAAGGAATGAAATTCCAGTTCTAGAATCAGTGAGTGATTGTAATCTTCCTGGCCATGCCGTTTTGCTAATTCCTTCTTCAATTGCTTGTTTCGTGATTGGGAGACGATCTTTGAGTACATCCAAGATATTAAGCGCTACAGAAAGGTTATGAGCCTGGTATTCACCAACAAGAGGAGACAAAGATAGGAGTTTTCCCATATTAGAAAACGATCCCGCATCACTTATTATTAATTTACTTTCATATTTTTGAGCCACTTCACGTACTACGTCTAAAGTATCTACCGAGTTAGTGCCATCTACAACTACAGGAACATGAGGCTTAATAATCCCAGCCTTCTGAAGCGAAATTTCTTTTAAGGTAGTGCCCAAGAAGGACTCATGGTCAATTCCAATCTTCGTGATTCCACAAGCAATTACTCCTCCTTCTCTCACTCCTCCGCATTCACTTCCAGTTGGCGGCTCAAGAACATTTGTTGCATCAAGAAGACCGCCGAGACCAACCTCAATCAAAGCCAATTGAACGTTTTCCAATTGAAATATCTTGAATGCAGTAGCTGTTAAAACTTCAAACTCCGTACATCCTAAAGCCCATTTTGTGTTTTCCATTTCAACCATTTTATGGACTTTTTCAAATTGCGGCATCGGGTAACTTTCATTATTAATAGCCACACAGTCATTGTATGAGATAAGATGCGGCGAAGTAAATTTACCTGTTCGGACTCGTGAAGCTGTGAAGATTGCAGATAAGTATGCAATTGTAGATCCTTTTCCATTTGTTCCAGCGATATGAATTGAGTTGTAACTTGACCGATGAGGGTTTCCTAATTGTTTAAGGAGCCGGGTAATCCGTACGAGAGATAGATCAATTGCCATTTCGAAAAAAAACAGTGTAGGTGAATTTTGTAAATCTATTTTCGTAGCTCTTATTTTTGTTATCTTTTAAGTATTTGATGGAGGACGCAGTGATGGAGTACCCCAGATCTCACTGTCTAAGATAGGCAATTAATCCCGAAACCGAAGCAAAAACAACAAAAAAGAAAACTTAAAGAAAGAGGAGAGAAGAGGAATTGAAAGAAAAGAAATAATCTCCTCACGTTAACAGAATCACAATTATCTTCAGTTGCTAAAACACTTTTCAAGAAGCATGCCCCAAGATTTCATTCAAACAAGGCTAGAAGCCCTAGACCAAATCGATGATAATATTGTGAAACTTCTAGACAATATAGGGATTGTTCTAGAAATCTATTCAAAACCCAGTAAACAAGAAAATGATTCAATAGAAATCAAAGACTCTTTCGAGGCTTCAGTGAGAGACGTTTACTCATCTTTGAGTTCTGTAGCGATTAGCTTACGTAATGAAATCAAAACAATGGATGAAAATATTGGAGTTTCTGATAAGAATGATGATCTGATCATGATCTTGCCAATCAGTGTGGAACAAAAGAATACTACTTTGGGGTTGATGAAACAAAACGAAGAGCTCCTGAAACTACAGAAATAGGATGTAAATGAAAGGGTTTGTTACATAATTGAATAATTGATAGAATTCTAATTAATCTAATTGATTGTAGAGACGTAAGGTAGTTTGATTTGTCACAAAGCAGTGGAACGTCAAAGCAGCGAGCATTTTGATTCAAACCAGTGGAGATTGATTTGCGATAATTTCAGTTGAAAAGAAGACAATTCCGAGATAAGCAGACACCTGAGAGACAAGGCCGCTTCTAAGAAGACATTATCTTTGTTCGATAATGCCAAAGTTGCAGATGTTAAAGGATCACGGAGCAGAGAATTGGAATGAAGATTATATTGAATCGATATTTTTCTGAATTTTCAAAAAAAGCACTTCAGTAATTTGAAGTCAATTCAGTGCACTTTAGACCCGCATCGAACGAATACAGAAGCAATCTACTAAAAAACCCTAAACAAACCGACAAAAAAAGAGACAAGACTAAAAAGCAGAATCGCATTAAAATCAACTTTTTCTCATTATATTCATATTTCCTCCAAATACCCTTGCTGAATCAACCTATCAACATCCAGTTTCCTAACATAGAATTGAGAGTCTTTAATAAGATTAAAAACACCATACTCAGTTTGAACTTCACCACCATTCTTTAAAACCCGCACATCTATGAAAATATCAGTTGGCGGTTCTAAATCTCCAGAAAGATCAATATCTGCAAAACCACTTTTGAAGTCAAGAACCAAATCCTGGTACTGCCGATAATACTCTTGTTCCGGATGACTCAAATTTGAGAGAATTAATTTTTTCATCAGAGTATGATTAAGTGGTGTGTTTCCCTCATCTCTGCCGCCGTTCAAACTCAATTCTTCGGCGGTCGTAACCGGATCTACATTAAGCCACAGAAACTCAGCGATTTTGTCAGCACGCATCTTTTGATATGCAAGAAGACATCTTTTATTTCGTCGAAGACAAAGATGAGTTACAAATAATTGACATTGATGAACACGCGCGTCTTCTGCTGCCACATCCACGTCTTGCACGGATTGTTGTTCATTTAAATATTCCACGTCCTTATTAAGATGTCCGATTTCCTCAACGATGTCTTTCACAAGGGCATGCTGATGTAGAGGAAGTTCTGAAAGATGATTGGCTCTTCTAGCCTCTAGAATGAGTTTGTTTCCCTGGTCGCCAAACATGGATGTGGTTGCAAATCTTGAGACGCGTGCATGTATAAAGGAAGAGAAACAAGAGAAAAGAGGGAGAAAAAAAAATAGATTACAAAAAAAATTGAGAATAAGCTAAAATTTTAAATGAAAGAACTGTTCGAATAATTTGATAAAAGAATCAACTTGTGGTAATGGTATGTTTATTTCTGGGTTGTATACCACTTTAAGTGTATGAATGCAATTTATTATTTTTGTGAGAACTAAGTAGTATAATGGAATATCAAATGAACTTTTTTTACTCCTAAAAGCCTTCAAGTTTCTATGTACGGGCGGCTTGTAGTGGTTTTAGGGCGGCATTGGTGTGAGTGCTAAATGAATTGTCAAGTTTTGTCACTGAACTTCCACAAATTCTAGAAGTTTCCGAAATCTGTTTCTTCGGAATTCAATTACCTTAGTTTCTTGTCTAATTTAAGGGAAGCGAAATCAGGTTCAATCTCTTCTGGACGGCCAACTGTGGCGGGCATACCGGTCTTAATAGAATTAATTACCGCTTCGATACATAACAAAGCAGAGATACCATCGTCAATTTGACATGCAGGTTCTTTACGGCCACGAATTACTTCAACAAAATGTGAAAGCTGTGCAGTAAAGGGTTTGAGTTGGCGTAGCACTTGTCTATCTTCAATCAGCGATGTTGTTTCAATAGGTAGTAACCACGATTTCTTCTCTAGATCGTCCTGAGTATAAAGAGACATGTCGGGAACAGAGAGCGTTCCCTTGGATCCGAAAATTCGGTAAAAGCCTTGCACTTGTTCATCTACAGGGATGGTTGGGTTTTCACCCGTTCCAGACTCGAAATTAAATGGGGAAACGACTGCATCAGAACAAATAAACGTTCCAGTTACTCCATTACGAAAACGGAGCGTGAGGCAAGCACCTTCATCGACATCTGGATGTTCTAGGCGCTGTTTCTTGGTCGGCTCGGCGTATACACGCTCAATTGGACCAATCAAATACTGTAAGAGGTCCAAATCATGAATAAGATTAATGAGCAAAGGGCCGCCTCCAAGTTGAGTACTTATGCGCCAAGGGGACATTTTATAGTATTCATCATCCTTGTGGAGGGCCCATGTTCCCTGGATAGCGATTGGTTCACCAACACGTGGAAGCTGTTCCTTTGCAGCCACAATGAATGGATTAAACCGACGGTGATGGCCAACAAGTACCTTGACGTCATGCTCAATAGCAAGTTCCCTCAATGCAATTGCATCTCCTAAAGATGTACTGATGGGCTTCTCTACAAGTAGATGAACACCCCTTACTGCCAACTCTGCTGAAACTGACGCATGGAGATGATTCGGTGTACAAACAATAGCACCATCTGGATAAGGAACTTTCTCTGCATCCAATTGGACAAACATATCGGAAACACTTGCAAACCAGACAGTCCGGAGCTCGGCAGCAACGGCTTGTCCTTTGAGAGATGGATCAACAATTGCAACCAATTCTGTTTCTGGATTTTCCAAGACGTGTTGGGCATGGCGGGGGCCTATCAAGCCGACTCCGATAACAACAAGCCGCACTGGCTCTTTTGCAATCATCTTTGGGATGGGTTATGAGAAAGTTATGAGAAAATTGAAAGGGTCGTGAGAAAGTTATGAGTAATACAAGAACGAAACTTCTGGAAAAATTGGAGAAAACGGATGAGGATGGAAGTTTTTGCGTTCTCTACAATGCAGAATTTTTCAGGAGATTGGGACTAAATGCAGTTGCCTGAAATAGTCTGAAAAACTGGCGCTATATACAGGTCATCGCGCATGAGAATGCATGTTTTGTGGGGTTAGGGAGAGTGCTAAAGTCTGGGGTAATTCTGTCAAACCGCATAATTTTAAAATGAATGTATTCAGAACATATCTTGTAATTTGTTTTGTTTGATAAAAAGTAGTATCTTTTTTTGACGGGATCTGAAGCACCTGCATTTGGATGTGTATAGTGAAATGGTGGGCGGAAGACAAATGTGACTCACCAGGACCTGTATATAGCATAGTGTCAAAAGTTCGGAGTTTCTTGTTTTCCATTGTTGACTATACTATTGGCGGCAACAGCTGAATCGAAGTTACTCCCTTCGGAATTGTAAAAATCGAAGGAAATCTCGATTAAGTTAGAATTTTTGAAATTTGAAAGAATGATTCTGGACATACTCTAGGGAGACGGTGCTTTTTGAAACCTTTCAGACCAAAATAAAGCTAAATCTAATAAAGACTGAGTAGTATAGTATTCAATGGAGTTTTTTTAGGGACTTTGACAAGACTCGCATTGTTATAAGTTGCGGTTCTTTTCGTAAACTCTGGTGTCAAGGTGATGAAGAGGCTGATGAAGAGGTCAAATGAAAAGGCCATTGAATGAAAGACAAAATTTTTAAAATACAGCCTAATTCAGTCTGAGAAGAAGAACTGAAAAATTCCTTTACAAATATTTGAGCGCTCTTGAATATAAAAATGTTCATTTAGCAAAAATATTGCAGGATATCATCTTTACGTCAACACCCGATACCATGAATCAGATGGAACTCTTATTGAAGGAATTCATTTAATTATTCAAGAACTTTTAATATCTTTTCTTTTAATTTCGAAATTCCTTATCTGCAGTACGTTACTCCATATTTGGATCAAGTTTCAGATATGAAACACTATCATCGCACCTATCTAGGCATCAGGGCTGCAAATCACCAAAGCTGCAAAAGCAAACGAAAACAAACAAACTTAAAGAAACTTAAACAACCCTAAACAAAAGGAATACCAAATCAATGTCATTTCAAATCAATTGGGAAAATTTGTCTACGGATCCCGACCTTAAAGAGAGAATTCGTCTCTTTCTCCACGAAGAATTAAACTCCATTTCACTCCCCTCTTTCATAGATAACCTTACAGTAACGGATTTTTCACTAGGAGACGCTGCACCTGAAATCACAATTAGACATATAGGCGATCCATTCGAGGAATTCTATGGGGATGGTGAGAGTGATGAGGAAGAGAAGAGACATCCTGCGCCACAATCACCGTCATCAGATGATAGTGATTCTGAAAATGAAAACGAGGAGAATGTGACACAATTGGAGCTGCCTAAAGAGGAATTTAATTTAAGTGCTATTAATCAGCAGCAGCAGCAACAACATCATAATCAACACCAGGTGCAGATGCAACAGCAGCAGGAACTCTCTTTAAATACTGATCCTCCCACGAGACTGAGGAAAGGGTCCGATTTAGTGCGTCATTTTTCAAATTATAATATGAATAATTTGGGTCTTGGCCTTCCGGAACTCGATCTGCCCGCATCAATTTTCCCACATACAGCCGCCGCTTATAGACTTCATGGCGGTGGCACTAAAATCAAAGAAACCACAGAGCGTAGTCTGAACGATATACAGTTTATTTTGGAAGTTGATTTCCAGAGTGCAATTTGTATGGAGCTCACTATAAACTTGCTTGTAAATTATCCTCTGTCTCATTTTATTTCATTACCTATCAAACTCAAGATTACTGATTTGGCAATTCATTCATTAGTGGCTGTTGCGTATTTGGAGAAGAAAGTTTATATTTCGATTCTATGTGACTTGAATGATTCTGCGGCTGATTACTTTACGTCTGCGGCGAAACACCCTAGTTTACTCAAAGATCCGGGATCAACGTCTCAACTGACCCTCACGGGCGGTACTCCAGCTATTGGTACTCCAGCTACAGCGACTCCTGCTGGCGGGAACTTTGTTGACTACCTGGCGGCCAGTACACGTGAGCGGATCGATGTGATTCGAAACATTAACATCGACACGGAAATAGGCGAGGTTGAAAATAATGTACTTCGGAATGTTGGAAAAGTTGAGAAGTTTTTGGTTGAGCAACTTAGGAATATTATTCGAGATGAGATATGTTGGCCTGGATGGTTATGCTTTGATTTAAATGAGGAAGAATGATTTTGATTCAAAGAGGAGGAATTACTGAAGAAAATAGATGATGAAATATCACTAAAATTGAGAAATCACTGAAAGTGGTGAGTGGATCTTCTTGTGTATATAGACTAGAATAATTCCTTATTGTGGGCTATTTTGATATATAGACAAACAACCCAATTTATTTAAATTGCTTCATACTTATTTTGGCTGAAGGAACATTTTTTAAAGTGGTCGTGGATGCTTTTGCCTGACACCTTTCTGATCTGAATCCAAGGTACTGCATACATGTCATTCACGTTCAACCTCTCTACCTCCCACGACACCCTCGATGCTCATCTGATGTAGTCGAATTCAATTCTCTTTGTATTCAATTATGCCTCCGCCACCACCTCCTCCGAAGGTTCCGGGTGGCCCACCGCCTAAAAAGCCAAAATTGCCACCTCCCCCACCACCCCCTAAATCAAGACCACCTCCCATTGCTTCAGGGATCGCCCCAAGAGTGACCCCAAGACCCCCACCAATAGCTCCACCACCAAGCCGACGCTCCCACAATGGACCTCCACCTCTGGGGCAACCACCAAAGAAAATTATGAAAACAGAGAAGTCATTGGAACTAACCGAAGACGAATTGTTGGCCCTAAAATCCAATTGGTTAGCATCTCAGAAATCAAAGTTCAAAAGCGTCTCAATTGGAAGTGCCAGAAAAAAAACAAGTGGAATTTCTCAACCCCAATCAAGCGAATTACCCCCAGAGCATTTAAGGAAAATCATGTTAGATCATGGTGACCTTTCGAGCAAGAAAGTGGCTGCAGATAAGCGTGCCCATTTGGGATCACTTAAATATATGCCGCATGCGATCTTAAAACTTATGGAAAATATGCCACAACCATGGGAGTCAAACAAAGAAGTTAAAGTTTTGTATCACGTGACTGGAGCTATAACTTTCATTAATGAGGTCCCAAAAGTGGTAGAACCGGTCTATACGGCTCAATGGGCATCAACATGGACTTCAATGAGACGCGAAAAACGCGACCGTAGACATTTTAAACGAATGAGATTTCCTCCCTTCGATGACGAAGAGCCACCCATGGATTGGATGGAGAATTTGGAGGACGCTCCGCTTCCGGATGCCATACGGCTCGATCCAGACGAACATCCCGAATTGTCCATTTTAGAATGGCTCTATGATGAAAAAATTGGTATTCGCGGTGTTTCCGACGAGCCTGGTGCTTCTGTGAATGGAGAATCGTACCGGTCATGGAATTTCAATTTGCCCACTATGGCTAATTTATACCAGATTTCTCAGCCATTACTCCCGCATGTCTCCGATTCAAATTATTATTTTCTTTATGATAAGAATACATTTTTCACCGCAAAAAGCTTAAATGTCGTTGTCCCCGGCGGACCCAAGTTCGAGCCTCTATACAAGGATAAAATAAACAACAAGGAGCTCGAGGATTTCACCGAGTTCAATTCAATTGATCGCATTATTTTTCGCAATCCAGTTAAAACGGAATACAAAGTCGCATACCCTTATTTGTTTTGTTCGTTTGTCAAAAACGTCAACGTTCCTTGGTTCCATGAACCGATCAACAATTTCGTATCGGACCCAGAAGCACTTAACACCACTGAACAGAAAAGTGCATTCGTGTTTGATCCAGAGTACAATCCGATTCTTCCACATAAGTTTTCCACTGAAAGGGCCGAAAATGATCTTTTGGACTTCGATTTGGATGACATCAATGTCCTGACAGGTTTTAAACCCCTTCTTTCAACCAGGCGGCTGAAAACAGAAACTGATATGCTTGAAGATGAATTGGTTTCCATTGATCCTGATCACTCTGCTGTCGCTTTACAACTTCATTGGGCTCCTTACCCATTTAACCGCCGCGCCGAAGATACAATTAGGGCACAAGACGTCGCACTTGTCAAATCTTGGTATAAAGAAAGAGCGCCGAGTGGAATTCCAACAAAAGTACGCATTTCCTATCAAAAACTTCTTAAAAATGCCGTTTTAAACGAACTTAAAAACCCACCGGGCCTGAAGAGCACTGCCGATAACCAACGACGCATCAAACTTCTCCAGACGTTGCGAGCAACAAAATTCTTCCGCCAGACAACAATAGATTGGGTTGAAGCGGGTCTTCAGCTCTGTAGGCAGGGCCACAACATGCTCAACTTACTTTTACATAAGCGAGGGTTAACATATTTACATTTAGACTACAACTTCAATTTGAAACCAACGAAAACATTGACTACAAAGGAAAGAAAGAAATCTCGCTTTGGACACGCATTCCATCTTATTAGAGAATTATTACGTGTGGTGAAAATTGTAGTTGACTCGCATGTACAATTCCGGTTGGGGCAGGTTGATGCGTACCAACTCGCAGATGGAATCCATTACATTTTTAACCATTTGGGCCAATTGACGGGGATCTATCGATACAAGTATCGAGTTATGCATCAAATTCGTGCTTGTAAGGATTTAAAGCACGTAATCTACCACAATTTCAATAAAAACCTTTCAAAAGGGCCTGGCTGTGGATTTTGGCAACCAGCGTGGAGAGTTTGGCTTTCATTCATCCGAGGCCTGATTCCTCTCTTGGAACGTTGGCTAGGTAACCTTTTAGCACGACAATTCGAAGGAAGAAGAAGCAAAGACGTTGCCAAAACGATAACAAAACAAAGAATTGATTCTTATTATGATTTGGAATTAAGAGCCCAGGTGATGAATGATATATTAGACATGATACCAGCAGGGCTCAAGGAGAAGAAATCAGCGGTCATTCTTCAACATTTGAGTGAAGCCTGGCGCTGTTGGAAAGCCAACATTCCCTGGCAGGTTCCAGGGATGCCTCGGCCCATTGAGGATATAATTAATCACTATATTCAGGAGAAGGCCAATGGCTGGATATCAATTGCCCATTACAACCGTGAAAGGATTAGAAGGGGCGCTACTGTAGAAAAGACCGTAGTCAAAAAGAATGTGGGTAGATTGACTAGATTGTGGGTGAAGAGTGAGCAAAATCGTCAAGCTGAATTCACTAAAGATGGTCCATTTGTAGCGCCAGATGAGGCAGTTGTCATTTACAAAACGATGGTCGAATGGCTCGATTTGCGTAATTTTAGCGCCATTCCGTTCCCACCGCCTGCATTCAAACACGATTCGAAATTGCTTGTTTTGGCGCTTGAAAATTTGAAAGAAAATTTCAACGCAAATGCACGTCTCAATTCGGCTCAGAGGGAGGAGTTGGCGTTAATCGAACAAGCTTACGATAACCCAAATGAAACCTTGGCTCGTATAAAAGGATACTTGATGCTGCAGAGAAGTTTCAAAGAAGCTGGTTTGGAAATGATGGATCACTATAACCATTTGGTTCCAACACATACCATAGATCCATTAGAAAAAATCACAGATGCTTATTTGAATCAATATCTCTGGTACGAGGCTGATAAGCGAAAGTTATTTCCTAATTGGGTTAAGCCTTCCGATGATGAAATACCTCCTCTTCTTGTATATAAATGGTGTCAAGGTATCAACAATCTAGATAACGTTTGGAGCACTGATCTGGGTCAATCAAATGTAATGTTTCAGACGAAGCTTAGTCGCGTTGCAGAAAACATTGATTTTACTGTTCTCAAACGTCTTTTAGGTTTAATTCTTGATCCTTTAATTGTTGATTACATCATCGCCAAAAACAATATTTTCCTATCCTATAAAGATATGAGCCACTTAAATAGCGTTGGGTTATTACGCGGTTTACAATTTGCGTCGTTTGTTTTTCAATTTTATGGCCTAGCCATCGATCTTCTCATTCTCGGAGTAGATCGCGCTAATGAATTGGCTGGTCCGGTCCAACAACCCAATCTGTTTCTTCAATTCAAAGATTCTCAAACAGAAAAGGCCAATCCAATTAGATTGTACATGCGTTATTTAGATAAAGTGCTCATTTTCTTCCGTTTCGAGCGCGAGGAGGCGCAAGAACTCGTAAATGATTATCTTTTAGAAAACCCAGACCCAAACTTCGAAAATAGGGTCGGGTACAATAATCACAGATGCTGGCCTCGGGATGCACGGATGAAGTTAATGCGCAGTGACGTTAACCTTGGAAAAGCAGTCCACTGGGAAGTGTCGGCGCGTATCCCACTGTCAATTACTGAAATGAAATGGAGCGACACATTTGCGTCTGTATACTCACCTGAAAATGCGTCTGTATTGTTCACATTATGTGGTTTTGAGGTAAGAATCGTTCCTAAAATTCGTAGCCTCGATGTTTCATCTCTGGAAGGCGTTTGGGACTTGATTAATCAAAAAACCAAGGAACGAACCGCAAAGGCGTTTTTGCAAGTCTCCAAAGAAGATGTTGATCGCTTCGAGAACCGGATCCGACAAATTCTTATGTCCTCTGGTTCTGCTACGTTTACGAAAGTCGCAGCCAAGTGGAACACCGCGCTTATTGCACTATTTGCCTACTACAGAGAAGCAATTGTTTCAACGGAATCGATTTTGGAGGTTCTAGTGAAATGCGAGACTAAGATACAAAATCGGATTAAAATGGGATTGAATTCGAAAATGCCCTCACGGTTCCCTCCAGCTGTGTTTTACACGCCCAAAGAACTTGGAGGGCTAGGAATGTTGAGTGCCTCACACATTTTAATCCCTGCAGCAGATTTGAAATGGTCAAAGCAAACCGATACAGGGATTACGTTTTTCCGTGCTGGAATGACGCACCAGGAGGAAAGATTAATTCCCACAATTTTCCGGTATATAACAACTTGGGAAAACGAATTTTTAGACTCTCAGCGTGTTTGGGCGGAATACTCAATTAAACGTCAAGAAGCCGCTGAACAAAATCGCCGTCTTACTTATGAAGATATGGAATCCAGTTGGGATAGAGGGTTACCCAGAATCAGCACGTTGTTCCAGAAAGATCGTCAAACCCTTGCTTATGATAAGGGGCATCGAGTTCGGCGGGAATTCTCCCAATTTAGTATTACTCGTAATCAACCCTTTTGGTGGACAAGTAATCATCATGATGGTAAATTATGGAATTTGACGGCATATAGAACAGACGTTATCCAAGCGCTTGGAGGTGTTGAAACCATTTTGGAACACTCACTTTTCCGAGGTACGGGTTTTGATTCATGGGAGGGGCTTTTTTGGGAAAAAGCGTCTGGTTTTGAAGATTCTCTCAAATTTAAAAAATTGACCAACGCTCAGCGGTCAGGATTATCTCAAATCCCAAATAGAAGATTCACACTTTGGTGGTCTCCTACGATCAATCGAGCCAATGTTTACGTCGGATTTTTGGTTCAGTTGGATCTTACGGGAATTTTTCTTCATGGAAAGATCCCGACCTTGAAGATTTCCTTGATTCAAATTTTCAGAGCTCATTTGTGGCAGAAGATCCATGAAAGTTTGGTTCAAGATATATGTCAAGTTCTTGATAAGGAGCTTGCAGTTTTGAGGATCGATTCTGTCGAGAAACAAGCGATTCATCCCCGAAAATCATATAAAATGAACTCTTCTTCTGCCGACATTGTCCTCACTTCTACATACAAATGGAACATGTCGCGCCCGTCACTTTTGCACGAAAAAGGCGATTCTTTCGATTCTGCAACCGCAAGCAAGTATTGGATAGATGTCCAATTGCGGTATGGAGATTATGATTCTCATGACATCTCTAGGTACACACGGGCAAAATTTTTAGATTATACAACCGATACCACAAGTGCTTATCCATGTCCAACGGGTGCAATGGTTGGCATAGATCTCGCATATAATGTCTATGATGTTTATGGAAATTGGTTCTCAGGAATGAAACCTTTAATGCAAAATGCAATGAAAGAAATCATGAAGGCCAACAGCGCTCTATATGTGCTCCGTGAGCGGATAAGGAAAGGGCTTCAATTGTATCAGGCACAGCCCCAAATTTCACTTTTGAACTCTTCAAACTATGCAGAGCTTTTCAATAATGAAACTCAATTTTTCATAGATGACACAAATGTTTATAGAGTCACTATCCATAGAACGCCTGAGGGAAATACGGTGACGCGTCCTGTCAACGGGGCTGTATTTATGCTCAATCCTAAAACAGGACAGCTTTTCCTTAAAATCATTCACACACTGGTTTGGGCCGGTCAAAAGAGAATAGGGCAATTGGCAAAGTGGAAAACCGCCGAAGAAGTGGCAGCTTTGATTCGATCGCTTCCAAGAGAAGAACATCCAAAACAATTGATTGCAACAAGAAAGGGAATCGTTGATCCTTTAGAGGTTCATATGTTGGATTATCCAAATATTGCGATCCGATCTTCTGAGTTGCATTTGCCTTTTGCCGCCGCGCTTAAGATTGATAAATTGGGTGACGTGGTCATGCGTGCCACGGAACCACAAATGGTTTTATTCAACTTTTACGATAATTGGCTTGAAAATACTTCTTCATATACGGCATTTTCAAGGACAATTTTGCTTCTTCGGGCACTTGGAATCAGTCCTGAAAGAGCAAACTTGATTCTTCGCCCAGATGCAAGCATTGTCACCGAACCACATCATTTGTGGCCTTCTTTGTCGATGGAACAATGGCAGGACGTTGAAAAACAGCTCCTGGACTTAATTCTAAATGACTACGCGAAGAAAAACAACGTCAACGTCCAGGCACTTACACAACTGGAGATCAGAGACTTGATTCTTGGACAAGAGATCAAGGCGCCATCTGCTAAGAGACAAGAACTCGCCGATTTGGAGAATTCTGGTGGCACTGACGTTACTGGCGGTTCTGGTATGGCTAATGCTAATCAACAACTCACTGCACTCAAAACCACAACTCAAAATGTACAAGGTGAACAAATCACAACCATCACAACGACGAATTACGAGCAGCTGGCATTTAGCTCTCGAAATGAATGGAGAAACAGGGCTATCGCGGCCAATAATCTTCACCTTCGAACAAAGAACTTTTTTGTGGCTTCGAGTGACTTCGTTGACGATAATAGTTATGCTTACATTATGCCTAAGAACTTGCTTCGGAAGTTGGTTCAAATCTCCGATGTCAAAACGCAAATTGGTGGGTACATATATGGATCTTCGCCGCCGGACAATAGCCAGGTTAAAGAGATCAAAGCCATCGCGATGGTTCCTCAATTAGGAAGCACGCATGCTGTTCAGTTCCCTAACAAGCTTTATAATCAACAAGAAGACGAGTTTCTTCAAGATTTGGAGCTTTTGGGCTGGATACATACACAAAGTCAGGAAACGAACATGTTGACATCATTAGACGTAACCATGACAGCCAACATGGCAATTAATAACCCGGAAAAATGGAATGCCGATATGTCTGTCATGACAGTATCGTTCACACCAGGGTCCGTAACCCTTACTGCTTATGCAATAGACCAAAAAGGATATGAGTGGGGTTCACAAAACAAAGATATGATTTCGCCAAATCCAAGCGGATTCACTTCTTCATTCAGTCATAAACAACAATTGATTTTATCTGATCGGATTGTCGGAGGATTTCTTGTTCCGGATGATAAGATCTGGAACTACGCATTCCTTGGCCCAGTCTGGGATGCGTCTGGCGGGTTCAGATTGGAAATGGACGTTCCGCTTCCATTTTATCATGAATCTCACCGGCCACTCCATTTCCAGCAATTTTCAGAAGTTGAAAACCTGGCGCTTGAAGCTACACAAGAGAATAACTTTCGTTAATAGTAATGAAATGATGTATTTATTGAATTGCTTCTTATTGAAATGTATATATATCAGGTTATTTTTTATGTGACATTAACTTTTACAGGACATTGACTATTTGAAATTACCAATGTCGAACAGAAATAATATGACTTTCAATGGACACTAATAATTTCCGTAGTTCTGCACGTGTAATGTTTTCCTTCAGTAAAAGTATTTCCAACAGATTCCGGCCATTCATGTACTTTAATAATTTGTAGAAAACTGCCGTTAAATCGGGAGAAAGTTCACATTCTTTATGAATAATCTCATTAATCCAGCGCCGCTCAAGGCTTGATGCTCTTCCCGGGTCCACTAAGATCGTATCACTATCGTCTTCTAAGAGAATATCTGGCGCCGTTTGAGACATTTCTAGGCGGCGCTGAAGCTTTCCTATTTCATCCTCAAGACTCTCGGGATAAGTTCCATCTTTGGCAGCTTGTTTAGATGAGTTATCCACAGATGTACTAATTTTATTATCTGTTGGAGGCGCATTGTCGCTTCTTTTCGACTCTGTTTCCAGGTACAGTTTACCCTTCTTCAAGACATTACCTAGTTCGGACTCAAGCTCCTCCTCCACCTTCATCTTAATTTTACGCGATACTTTGAGCCATATATATGTATGCAATTGCGTCGCGTACCCGTACCGCACTAGCCATGCGAGTGCCAGTAAGTAAATGTCTCGGTGGTCTTTTGAAGGAACAATGGACGCAAATTGTCTGGGCTTCTTTGACCGCGTAGAGAGAGATTTAAGAAAGAGCGGAAGCGAAGGAATTGTCGGGAAATGCGCATTAAATTTCGCAATATCTCGGTGGAATCTCGACCCTATAGGCGCCATGGGAGAAACAATATATATTCCTCTTGTATTCAATGGAGGAATCATTCTCGCTTTCCGCCAATGAACAAGATGTAACGCAAAGTCTCTAACGCTAGATAGACTGAGCTCTAACTTACCTTCAAACTGTTGCTCAAGTCTCATATATACTTTTAGTAGAGACTCTGTCGGTCTGATCATTCGGATGAAGACAGCAATTGCAGAGCTCAGTTTAGCCTTGAGTTCCTTGATAATCGTATCTGGATCATCCCATAATAAAAGCGCTAGATGGAGAAGCTCGTCGGAAGTAGTCAGGTACTCATCTTCGTCCAGATCATCGTCTTGTTCGTCTACGGAATTATCAGTGCCAAGAACCTGATCAAGAAGACTACTTCCGCTGTATCTTGTAGTTTCGCCCACGGAAACTAAACCAGTATCTCCAAGAAAGGAAGTTGTAGACGAGAGATATGAGCCCGGAACGTATGGAGTCGATACTTCTGGTAAAGAGTGAAACTCCATTTTGAGTGGGATTTGAAAAGAGTGCAACTTATTGTTGATGTTTAACTGAGCAATTCGGCTTGCCACAAGCGCTGCAAAACATTGATTAATCATTTTACATAACAGCAGCCCGGCGGCAAGGAAATCAGATAAAGGTTCGTCGCGTGAATCTGCAGCTATGGCAGCATACTCATCTTTCAAACGTGAAATTAGTTTCACTTGGTCCCATATATAATTTCGTTTGTGTTGTTCGTACCGAAGAATAAACAGAAGCTTCAGGATGACATAGTAGAACATTTCGTCTGTTCTATAAGTACGTTCAATTTTTGGAGGATTCATTACGAAAACGAGATGAAACATGCTCATTGGACAGCGCGAAGAGGAATCGGAAGATTCGGCATTTTCGTCGGGACCTAGAGCGCCAGCGCTACAAGTTCCAGTGGTGCCAGTTACACCTCCAGCCATCCCAGCACCAGTGGACCAATTAACGGACTCACTATGTGTAGGAAGGTTGTTTCTTTTATGCGATCGCCACGATCCACCTGGCTGAACATGAATAGGAAGACCGCAGAAGATTGTTGACTCTAACATTATGTCGAATCTACAGTTACACATCTCACGAGGCGGACTAAGCATTTCTGCAAGAACTTCTGGCTCAAAACCAAGAATCTGACCTGCAGCTGGCTTTGAAATCTCTTTCCCTAGCCTTTTATCTTCCGATGCAGATCTTTTATGTGTATACGAAGTTGGAGTATCCAGTCTACGTGGGTCACGAGCACTCAATCCCAATTGAGATGTTGGCTGCAAATTTGCACTCAGCAGATACTTCTCCTTATGTTCAGTGGCTTGAGGATCTTCTTCTTCGTAATCTTCGTCATCGAAGTCCTCATCGTTCTGTGCATCTTCCTCCGGATTTAGCCGGAGAAGCTCTTGTTTGCTTAGCTCCGGAGGGTACGAATAAACAATTTGTGGGCCATTATGCGTGCTCACCACAAGCAAAATCCCTACGAGACTCGGATTCGGGAGATTGTAAGACATGATTATGATCAGGTGAATCTGGGTAGTCGATGAGATGATATAGATAAGAATGGTTTATATGTAGGAATCCATGGAAACGAAATGCAATTTGAAAAAGAGTTAAGAGAGTATTAGTTGATCTTTTTTTACAATTTTCTACGTTCTTTGACAAGGGTGTGTGCTTACGCCGAAAACCAATGGAACAGAGTCAAGGCCCGCCAAAAATCGCCAAAAATAAGCCCAAAAAAGATTCTATACAACAAAAACAAAAAATGGTCAAATTAAAGTCTGCAATAATTTCAAATCTTACAAAATTCAACGAAGTTAAATCAGTTCTCTCGTTCAAATCTATTTAAAACCAAAATCAAATCTTATGCTGGCGCTCCTTATTCTTCACCTCCACAAATCTAGCTTGTGGAACACCTTGAATCCACCTGTTAAATCCGACAACAGATTCACGTGCATTGGCTGCATTAACCAATTGGTCTCTGTTGGCCTTAAGAAGTTGTTTATTGGCAAAGATCGAAGGTTCGTATAAGCCATCAAAACTTTTCTTCAAGTCGTCGAAAACAACTCGGTTAAATTCTTCAGCTGTATAATTCTTACCATCATACACTTTATTGAAGAATCCCGCCTTGTTCAAGTCGGCACCGCTGACTGGTTTGGCGAAAAGAAGAGCCTCGGAAGCCTTGGACCAACCTAAACGAGTAAAAAGTGTTGTGGATGTAGCCCCCTCTGCAACGAGACCCAAATTGGAAAATGGCGCCAAAAGATGTACTTTTTTCTCGTCAATCGCGTATATCAAATCACATAAGGCCACTAAAGCAGTAGATAAGCCAATCACAGGCCCGTTAAGAGCAGCGACCAAGACCTTTTTGTGGTTGTGAAGTAAATCCGTGAGGTAGACATTTCTTCCTGTAAAGCTTTTCAACCAGAACTCATGAGAGAAAACCTCAGATGGGTCTCCATCGATTAAGGCCTTATCGGCGAAATTAGCACCTGCCGAAAAGTATCTTCCCGTGGATTGAATAAGTGTACAAATTGTATCTTCTTCATCGTCTGCTTCCTGCAAATACTTGGCCAATTGGAGGTATTGGGCACCATTGAGTGCGTTTAACTTATCTGGGAGGTTTAAAGTGATGACAGTAATTCTGTCGCGAACTTCATAAAGAATTGAGTCGTCAGCCATTGTTATTGTATAGTTTGGGCTTAGGCGGAGATTTTCGATGATTCAATCCCGGCCTGTTTGATGTTTGTTTCGGAGTTAATTCAAAGTTGTTTCAGATTTGTTTCAGAATCCGGGGTAATCTCACAGGAACTCTCAATAAATACTCTGAAAGAGGGGAAATATACTAATTACGTAAAAAAAAACTTTTTTGAAAGGAAAAGTCCCTTGAAATCCAACAGGTTATGTTCTTTTTTTGTAAAAACGGTCACGATGGCTGGATGCTGGCGCCTTTTATAGTATATTATCAAATGCATTTGACATAATGTGGGGATTACACCCCGGCCGAGGATAAGCCACACCCGTACATCCGAGCCGATAAAAGTTATAGACGGTGACGAAAAGGGTGTTAGGCGGCTGTGAATTTAAAATCACAAAAAAAAGTTAAGTTTGATATTGAAGCGTACTTGCTTATTTTGGATTTCAGTCAACATAAGCCAATAGTGCTTATTAGGTTTCTTAGTACGTTTTTGGAGTCAACAATATTCAAAAAGTATAAATCAAATTACATTAATGAAATGCTTATACCAAATATCCATGAGCTTCACAAGAATTTTTGTCAATTTGTCTCGGTTGAATTGTAAATTCGGGTATATTAATCGAAAGACCAAGATTGGCGCATTGAAGCAAGTAAAATCCATTGAAAATAATTACTTCGAACATGAGATCTGGAATTTGAAATCTCATAGGCTTCATGAAATCTGAAATGACGAAAGCGGGTCTGTTTTGGTTCGGCACCGGGCCCCTTAAAACAATTAGATGTAACACCAATTTGCAGAGAATTCAAGGGGAGAACTCAATGTACACCGTGGAAATCACTTCGAATTTTCTTTCAACTTCTGATAATTTCAACTCGTTACCTTCCTGGTCTTCTCTATCATGACTTATGATTTGGCAATGATTATTCCCAAAGAGGCAGCAAACTTACAAAACACACTTTAAAAAGCAAAAAATTTTGAAATTTTTAGGTCCTCAAAACCACAAAATAAATTATCAGTTCAAAATTTTTCATTTAGTACTGACTATGTGTTTCATAATCTGCATGTTCTGTATATTCTTACCCAGCCACATCCTTACCTCTCATAATCAACAGACTGCTACAACACCTTCGACCGTAAACTCCCGATAAACTACCCAGCATTTTCTTTTCATGCTGTCTGATATTGCTTCTTCCATTAGGTTCCGGCCATTCTCTCGAAAAAGAGCACATGTGGTTGCGTGTGAGCCCGACTCTACCAAAATAAGTACTAAAGGAGACATCTCAACTCTTCTAACTCCCCATTTTGAAGTCAATGACGTAATCCATATTTTAGTCAAGGATTTAGCTTGTCTTTGGAATTTCCCATCATCGTATCAAGTCATTACTCATTTGACACGTCGCTCAAAGGTTCCTAAACGAGAGTTAATCAAAACATCAACAATAGAGTTGAACAAAGAACTTGCTGCAAATGGTCTCATTCTCGACTCTGACATTGAAACTGCACTCTTTTATATTGAATTGAATGTATTGGTCTCGATTTTGGACGACAATTCCGTCCTTTTCGGTCCTTGGGAACTAGAAGAGTTTCCACGTGGTCTCGCTAAAGATTCAGCTTCTGAAGCAGCCTTTCCGACTGTCTCAAATGTTTTCCCCGATATTGGCCACGTTGAGAAAACCTTACCGCTCACTCACGCAACATTTTTGGCACTAACACCTCTAACCAAATTACAAGTTTATAAGCATGAGGGCCTGTACCGTAGAATATATGGGACATCACTTACGGCAGGCGAGCGGGAGCTCCTTCTTAAAGAAAATAATTATTCACTCTTCGAATATACATCCGAGGGTTCTGAAGGAGAGGGCAAGGACTCTAGCTCAGAAAGGGTGTCAGCCCCAGGGTCACCTAAAGTGGACACAAAGAAATCAGTAGCACGTAGTAAAAGAAGCGCCAACTTGGATCCAAATCAATTGGATGTCACTGAAAATGTTTTACCTGGTAGTGGGCTCATTCCAAAGTTCAGCGTTGGTGCATTTTGTAAAGTTCCAAATTATTATGCAACAACTAATCTGATGGGAATTACACAACAGAATGCATATTACAACCCCGCTGACAGGCATTTAAAAGATTTGAAAATTTCTCCCAATTCTTTGAATTCCACTCTGAAACAAATTAGTCTGCTCATCCCTAGTGGCGACCAGGACTCATATCTCTATAAATATTATTACTATAAACATTATCGAGGTCCTGGAACGGGAGTATACAAGGAGGCAGCAATTTCGAGTAAAATGAATAAAATTAAGGTTTCCGATGAAAACCCAGAAGTTGCTAAAAGACGCCCATCTCATCTTCCTTCTTACAAGGTAATGAAAATGCGCTCAGCTCCAGGTGACAAAGCCATCAAAACACTTCTTCATCCTGTTTTTTTCAAGGAAAATGTTGACATTTTAGTACAACGTCAAAGATTGTTTACGGAAGATTTCAGTAATATGGAGATGTTACATAATAACAATAGCTTCAATCTTCTCATCAACTCTTATCGGGACGTGGCTGGAGAAACATGGAAGACGTTCTATAAATTTAAATTGCTTGAGTTTGAGAAGTTGTTCCTGATGCAGCAGCAGGAACAGCGGGAACGCCGTAAAAACGAGCTCATGGCGCAACAGGAGGAACTTCGACAGAAGTCAGACACACAGCTACCCACGCCGCCGGAATTGGTTGAGCTTCTCAAACCTGATTTGGCGCATAGGTTTACGCCTCCTACGTATTACCCGGAGATAATGCAAAGGTTGCCAGTGGAGTTAAGAGGAGAACTGAACGATCCAGTGTCCCAAATTGGGAAACCCATCAGGTATGTTGCCCGGATCGCCGAGAAGGGAACCCCAGAATTAATAAGTCAAATTGAAGTAGTTAAGCTTCCAAATGCCAATGCAATTGGTTGGGATAACTTAAGAAAATACCGCCGCCCGTAAAATTACTGCAGACAAAAAACTTCTACGAAGTAATAAAGATGATTAACTAATGAAATTCAATAAGAGGAAGGAAAATAGAATAAAAGATTGTATCAGATTAATGTTACATTTATGTGTATTGTAGGTATAAAAGGTTACGATGGCGGTGAGAAGATATCAAAGCCAGCGGGGTTCTTCGCCTGCGAAGATTCCATCGAAAATTTCAGCCCCAAAGTATTCTCAATGTATTTGTTTGTAATGTTATAATTTAGTTTTACAGGGACATGCTCGGCCAGCGAGAAGTCCAATTTCCTCGGCTTCAACAATCGTTGTTCATCTGAAAGTTCTTCTATTTTCCGTTCCCCAGTTCGATGATTTATAAGCTCCAAATGTGTGGAGTAATCTACTTTCAGATTCAGTGGAGGAAGGTCACGTTTAGACAGAGTCAAGAACGGATTTTGAAGCTTCTTGTGCGGAATTTTGTGAAGTTCATCAATTGACATCCGCACGACACATTCATCGGGGCTATCGGCAAAGGGTTCAAAGACAGGTTTCTGTTCAATTCTTGGTTTCGGAGGAGGAGTTGAAAATTCCCGAATATGGTTAGAAATTGGAGTTGTAGAGCATTTTAAATCAACTGATTCATGTAAACTTGATCGCTGTGGCTCTTCGCATTCATCAAGTATTTCTGTTCCTTCTTGTGTTTGTGCCTGTTCTTCTGTGAATGCTTCTAATGGAGGTTCATTCGTTTCAGATGCCATAGAAAGCAATTTGGCTGTAAGACCTCTAGAGTTCCCAGATGGTTTGATGGGGAATGACAGACGCGTCTTCCTACCAGTTCCTATGGTCAGAGGCGTTGGCAAAAAAATGGCTGAGGCGGATGTGGCGGTAGTGGTTTCTAGATTGTGTTTCAGGTTAAGACTTGACCTGCCCGATTGGGTGATGAAGGGCAGATCCATTGGAGCAGCGGAGAAACGCAGACTTTTCCGTGTCAGCGCAGGTGTTCTCCAAGAATGTTCTCTTTTTCGTGGGGGAGTTGTGGCCATTTTGATAACGGCTTCGGTAGTTTCGAAGTATTGCGTGGGGTTTCAGAAGAGATGGGAAGGAGAAAGAGCCAGCTATAATTAGTTGCAGGAAAGGGGCGAGTTAGAAAATTTTTTGATCTCATTAATTATTAAAAGTTTATTTTTACTTTTATTTGAGTATTTTTTTTAAAAAAAAAAAAAACAGTAAGATTCCCTAAAATTGGACGTCCTCTCCTCCGTTAAATTCAGGTTAGTCTTCTATAATTTCTAGCTTTTCAGAAATTGGCATGAGATTTGAGAAACGGGAAAATAGACATTAAGAGAAATAAACATACAGAAAATGATTGAGACAATCCATTTATTATTGTGATTTTTCATTCAGTGAGTTTTTGAATTTTTTGTTCACTGGTTTCTTAATGGTAAGCCATTTTTGTCTTGATTCACAATTGATAATTCAATTAAAAGTATCAATCCGACAAATTATCATTTCTTAATTTGACCTTAACAAGAACTTTCTTCATTTAATTTGGTTCGTTGCCTTGTTTTGGCTGCAAATTAATGACAGGCCGCCGTTTGTTCTTTCTGCAGGACTACACGTCTAAGCATTCACCATAATCCCCCTACCAACGATATTTATTTTGACAAAGCAACAAAAAAAAAAGTAAACTCTTCCAACTCTATAACAATTTATACGATTCAGCTCCTTCAAATCCTTGTGTATTCAGGTTAGAGCCCCTTTGCTTCCACATATTATTCTTTCTCAAGTCACGTGACTACACAGTTCCCCGATTCGATTGATCCGTTTGTGATTTCCTCTTGTTTCAGATCCTTCCGCCACTGCTAAACCACAACCATGTCCTTTTGTGAGAGTTTTTGGTCCGGAGATTACGAATCCGGATATTCGGTTCTATTTTCCGAACTTAATGAAGGAATTAAGGAAAACCTGGACTTCATATCGCTCTTTACAAGGCGTGCAGAGATCGAAGCAGTGTATGGACTGCAATTGGAGGCTTTTCCCTCGAATTTGAAAAAATCAAGTTCAAGACATAGTGACCCCGATTATGTCTCGACAATAAAAAATGCATTTGAAGAAGGTGCGACGAATTTCGAGCGTCAGGGAACTTATCACCTTCAAATCGCAGGAACCATCCAGGAAACAGTGATTGAACCTTTTAGTAAGTGGAGTAGTGAACACGAGGAACGTGTGAATTATTCTGAACTGGTACTCCGTGACAAATATAAACAGTTTGTGGCGGCAAGGACATCTGTAGACAAACTACAGAAGAAGTACTTCAATAAGTGCAGAGTAATTGAAGAATTCAAATCAAAGTTTGACGATGAAGAGCTTCAAGAGGCTATTGAAGACAGCTCAATTGCAGAACTCTCTTCGTTAAAGGTTTCTGAAAGTGAAGTCACCGGCGCAGGTGGAAAGGGAAGCACTGACTTGCAAGTATATATATTAGGAGAGTCTAGGTTCGATAACAAAAGCATCAAACAATTTCTTACTGATATTTTGTCCAATGTTGAATTAATTTCTCATAAGGTGCCCATTTTAGGTACTTATTACAATGTATCCACGGGTAGTGCCATAACCCAGTGGATGCTAGATAACATGCCTGAATTACGTGGAAATATTACTAAAGCTGAACTGTGTGGTCAAGGGTTACTTACGAACGGGTTTCTCCGGTCTGTAGGCTACGTTGGAAGCTCAAAAAACTTCATCAACTCGTCTCAATTTTTCTACCAGTGGAAACCCTGTGTTTTTGATATAACTCAAATTTCTGAATTTGATATTTCAAATTCGGGAAAAAATTTAAATTATGACCCTGTTTTGGCGCTGGCGGCCAATAGGAACACCAACATTTCTCATTACTTTGAAGACGTCAAACAAGCCATAGGTGTCAATTCAGTGGACTACTCAGATAAATCACAGTATCCGCGTCATTTAAAAGATGTTGAGAACCTTGATTTACAATACTTTGAAAGTACGCGGAATTTGGATGCCATAAGATGTGAGCTAGAAGAGCTTATAATGGACCATTATACATTTATGCAGAAATGTGAGTTGGATAGATTAAGAGCAATAAAGAAGGCAATGTTCGACTTTGTGTCTGCGTTTGCCTCTCAAGTTCCAGCGATGAAACAGACGTTTGACTCTCTTTCATTAATTGAAGAGACAATAAGGCCGGCGAGGGACTTGAAATTTCTTGTAGAAAACTATGCTACTGGTCATTTCAGACCACATGTGTTTTTGTATGATAATTATTATACCTCAAATGTGAATCAAACTTTTGGCGTCGATCTTAGCGTGAAAGCTCGTTTTGATAAAAAAGCCGTTCCAGTGTTGATTCAAACGATTCTTTTGCATCTTGATTCCGTTTACCCAGAATTAGATGATGATGAGGAAAGAGTCAATTTATGGACTCATCCTGTTCATTTATCTAGTGTTCATAAAGTTAGATCGCAATTGAATGGATTATCTGATTCCGGCCAAATTTTGGATGTCATCAAACAATGTGATCCAACTACAGTGGTCAATGTTCTTAAACTATACTTTTTGGAGCTTCCAGACTCGATCGTTCCAAATAGTTATTTTGATTTAATTCGCACTTTATATCAAAATTATCCTGTTGGAAGCGCCGATGAAGACAACAATGATACCTCCAATAAATCTCGTATTACAGGGCTTCAAAATTCTTTAATCGATCTTCCAGTATGCAATCTTGCAACCCTTGATGCTATTTTGACTCATTTAAGTCGACTTGTGATGATCATCAGCTCCAAAAACGAAAAACTCTCAACCTCTTTCAAAAGTCGTCTTTGTCGTGAATTCGGCTCGCTTGTTCTTGGGCCGAAAAAGGAAGACAGCGCCTTGAATGGGAAGAGTGTGTATTCGTTTAAAATGGCGTTGGAACAACTCGAACAGAACTTTGTTGCTGACTTATTCGACCATAAGGAGAGTATATTCGGGGAATTAAGACGTCGCAATTCGATGCGTCCACAACGGTCCAATTCAGAGAAATCTGTTAAACTGACTAGCTCGCGTGTACATTCCTTAAGTGGTAAAGAGCTACAACTAACAAATTCTTCGACTTTGTCGCCAAAGACCAGCACACTTCAACATTCACAATCTCGACTTGAAAGTCGATTAAAGAATGCCGTACTGCAGATCGAGAAGAAACCAGTAAAAGCTGATTTGGATACCAGAAAAGATATTGTGAATGATATTAAAGACGAAACTTTGGGTAAATCATTGGACCCTGCAACGCCGGAAAGACCACCAGTTCCAAGTAAACAGGACCAATCAACGCCCAAAACACCCAAGACACCTCAACATACTTCTCTTAAAAGATCAATTTCGCCAAGTAAAAAAAAGGGACTTAATACGTTTTTGGATAGAAAATCAAGCGGAACAGGAGGTATTGTCTCCTCGGCGCCAGCACAGAAGGATGTGATTTTGGGAGACTCAGACTTTGCAAAGCCACAATTCAAACCACAACTCGAAAGAAAGACTAGTGTTAAGGATATGGCCAATTCTTTTGAAGCCGAACATTCTTTTGATAATGAATAAGACTGAATAGGAATATATGTGACTATTAACATAAGTAGTATTCTACCTCTTTCCTGATATTTAGGAACTTCGGTTTCCGTAAACTGATTCTATTTAATTTGAATTCAAAGCTTGTGAGGGTAAAAGGTTCTTCGATAATTGAGGATGATTTCGGTGGAGATGAGCTAAAAACAATCACTGAATAGGGACACTTAAAGCCCTGAGATTAATTTCATTTTAACCTAGCCATAGGATGTCTTAACAGAAGATGGTATACGACCTTTAGGAGATCATTGCATACTGTAGGAGGGACGTAAAGACATAATAGATTCAATCCTTGGGCAACTGCCCAAATCTTGAAAAAAAATCGAGCTCATTCTATCATTGTGACTGGCCTTTGTATTCTCTAGTTCTCAACCTTCTTATTATGTTTACACCTCTGTAAATTACTCATTCCAAGACTAAAGAACATCTACTTCAACGACAACGTTAATAGGAACAGCAAAAATTAAAACAACAACACAAAAAAATTAGCAAAATAATTATGCACAAAAAGTTCAAAAACAATGTTCCCTCCAGCTTTTCGCGTCCCGTTTACAAGGATAATCCGAACAAATGAAACTGAACCGAATTGCAATTTGCAGCCAAGTACTTTAAGGAAATCCAAAAGACAGCAAATTCTTGTCCAATTTTTAAATATCATAATTGCTTTCATTTTCGTGTAAAATGTACCTATCTTTTTTTTTTTCGAGTGATCGCCACTAACCCCAAATTCTCTGTTCCATATACCATTTCTTCATCATGTCCTTGAAATCCCACCTCAAGGCTGCCAAAGCGGCCATTGACCACAAAAACGGCGACGACGCGCTAGAAAGTGCTAACGAAGTTCTTTGTATCGACTCAAAAAATTACTTTGGCCATCTATTTAAGGCTAGAGCGTTCCAACTCTTAGGCAAGCAAGAAGACGCTGAGAAATCGTTCCAGGATGCTGTAACTCTTGAACCAGACAATCTTTTAGGATGGAAGGGGTATTTTCAGGCGATAAAAAATACTAGCAATCATGAAAAGTTCTTCGTTGTGTTGGCTGAGTGTGTAGAGAAATTGTCGGAACAGAACGAGCTGTTGGAGCAGGTCCCCAAGGAAATTTACGCTTTTCTTCATAAACACAACTTCAAGTCCGACTCAAAACTCAATGAACTTTATCTCCGAGCAATTTTACCCGACACTCGGCTTGGAAGCTTACTTGAAGGTCGTTTGGGCTCAACTCTGGAAAATATTCGTAAACTTCTTGTTCTTTTGAAATCTCGCGAGGATCTGGAAGTTTTATCAGCACTTCTGAAAGAAAAATTAAAATTACCAAAAAATTTAACTCAAGCAATGCAACAGTCTCTCAATTCCATTGAATGGAAGATTCGTCAAAACTCAGACCTTCCCAATCTCTACTCACAATTTCTTTCTTACTGTGACGATGATGCATTAAGAAGAGAATATGAAATTGATTATTTACGTTACAATTATTCGCTTTTACGTATTGTTGATGAGAAAAGTCAGCTTCTAAACCAAGTAAAGGAAATGGCCGCCGACTTGGTTCTCCTCGAATGCGCCGATTCTTTCCCATGGTTGCTTCATTTCGATTTCCACGATTCGCAGTCGCTTGCTTCATTAGACATTCATTTAGTACATAAATTTCTTGAGAAATTCAAAAATGAACCTTTGGGGCTTGTTCTTTACCTGTTTGTGATGTCTGAGTTGTCCCCTTTAAACAAGGAGCTTTTCCAGGACCTCGAGACGACAGAGAGGAAGGATGAATCACTTGAAGATGAAGAACTACCTGATGAGACCATCTTAGACTCAGAAATTGATTCTTCTTCTCCTCTGCACTTATCACAAACTGAGATCATAAAAATCATGAGTCAGGGATTTAAAGGGTGTTCAAATTCGATTCTAGCCCATCGAATCGTGGCACATGTGAACAACTTTTATAGTGAATTTGCTTTTAGCTTGAAAATCTGTGCTGATGGTATACGTCGCTTATCTTCTCAACAGCAACAATATGGTCTAGACCTCAAAAACGCAAGGGAGGATCTTACATGCCAATTGGCATTAGTATACACATATTATGAAGCGCCTAAAAACTTCGGTCGCGCTCTTCAAATTTTCGATAAGATCCTCGCTACAAATCCTGTAAATGAACAGGCACTCATTGGAAAAGGCTTGATATTGGTCGAGAAGGGTGAACATAAGAAAGCGCAAGAGCTTTTAGTCGACGTTATTGATAAATTTCCTGGAAATCCTCAAGCTCTCAATGATCTAGGATGGTGTCTTATTCTTCAAGGTGACTTCAAGAGAGGACGGGAATATCTCAGCCAAGCGCTGTCAAACGTCGTTGGGATGAGTCTGCGTGCGTTTGAAATGCGAGCTAGTATCAATTGGCGTATTGCGTCTTCTTATTTGGACGAGGATTCCGCCAACGAGCTCAACGTAAAAGCTGCTTATGACCTTCTCATTTGCTCATTAAAAGTCAGCAAGTTTCACGCTCCTTCATATACACTCTTGGGTAAAATTCTTCATGATCACTATGACGATAAAGTCCGTGCTCAGAAATGTTTCTACAAAGCTTTTGAATTGGATGTTGCTGAAATCACCGCCGCCAAATATTTAGTTGAGGAACTCTGTGCTAAACGTGATTGGGACGTGACGGAGATTTTATGCGAACGTGTAGTTGAATCAGAAAAATCGAAAAAAGTCCTTTTTAGCCAATTAAACACAGATCCAGACCGTTCTTGGCCTTACAGAGTGCTTGGATGCTCTGCTCTTAACAAGCAAGACGACGCAAAAGCTATTGAATGGTTCCAGACTGCTTTGAGAATGAAGGCTATGGATATTGAATGTTGGACTGGTTTGGGAGAGGCATATTTCAATTGCGGCCGTATTGATGCCGCCATTAAGGTATTCCAGCACACAACAGAATTGGAAGGTTGTAATTGGGTCAATTTCTATATGTTGGGACAAGCTGTATGCATGATTGGAGATTACCCAAGCGGATTGGATTTATTGGATAAGTCTTTGGCATTGAATCCAGACTCTGAATGTATTCATAGCGCTATTTTCGAACAAAATATAATGTATAGCACTCAACTTTTGCAAGGGGGCTTTATTGGGCGCACACTTGAGTATAATCGGAAAGCAATTGATGTAATTGCAACTGCTGTGGTCAAAAGTAAGAACTCTTTTACCCTATGGAAATCGTTAGGTGATTGTATCGGAGTCATTTGCAAGATCCAGCGCCAAATTGATATGGCGCCAATTGATACTCTATGTGCAATATTGGAACATGCAGAAAACATTGACGATCCAATTGCCAATATATCTACCGTCCGTAGTCTCTTCCATGATGGTAAACACATAGATTGCATAGCATTACTCGGGGTTCTTGCTGGTAGAGCGGCGCTTAGTAAAGTGGCCAAGAAGGATAACAGATTGGTTCGTTCCGCAGTTCTTTTCAATTTGGGTCTTGCTTATTTAAGTGCTTTCCATGCTAGTTCAGAAAAAAACACGAAATTTCGTGACCAAGCGATCATTACTCTCAAAGATGCAATCAAGGTTGAGCCACAAAATGCTCAATATTGGATTTCCTTGGGAATCGCTTATGTTTCGCTCAACCCGTCTCTTCTGCAACATTCGTTCATCAAAGCGAGTGTTTTGGACTCAAAGGATGTATCGCCCTGGACAAACTTAGCGGCGCTTTATTTGAGATATGGAGATGCAGAGCTTGCACAAGAAGCGTTTGAGCGGGCCACGTCCGTTGCACCAGAGCTCGCAACGCTATGGTTAGGAAAGGCATTAGCGGCTAATCTGTTGGGTGATGCAGACACCTCAGCTAGGCTCACAACACATGCGCAAGTTTTGTCAAATGGTACGGATCCACTTGCACAACTCTGTTATGCAATTTCCGTTGTTGATAATCGAATTAAACGCGCAAGTTCGTCTCGGGACGTTGCTGCCGCTCAAGAAGTAAGTGTAGCAAATGCTGCGATTCGAAGGTTTCTTCAGTTTCAACCAGATAACATTGTTGGCCTTAAATTGGCATTTCTTTTAAGTGAACGGTGTCATACGCTTGAAATTAGTGTTGAAATCGGTGGAATTCTCATTCTGGCGCTTGAAAATGAGTTTGAAAGCTCTGAATCGTCGTCAGTTTTGTTGGATCTTGCCGTTGCAAAAACACAATTGGCTCGTGTTCTAATGGGAAATAGTGATTTTGACGGCGCTGTTGAAAACGCTCAATGTGCTCTTGATCTTCTTTTGGGAGAGGGTCCTTCCTCTGAAGTCGAAAAAGCAATGCTTTCTTCTCGAATTGTCATCGGTCTCTCCTTCTTTTTCAATCAACAATACCAAGAAGCACTTGAAGAATTTCAAGTAATTCTTGACGAACATAGTCAGTCACACAAAGCCATCACGCTAACTGCGCAAGTTTTGTATGCTATGGACAGTCCTGAGTCGAAGCAAGCCGCCGTTGACCATTTATTCTCGTTCATTGAGGACAATGGATCGAGTCTTTTGGTGGTAATGACTCTTGGCGCCATTTCTCTCGCTGACAATTACTCAACATATTTCGAAGCGATTAAAGAAGAACTCGAAGGTCTATCACTTTCGGAACTTGTTGAAGATTCCCTGAATGCAGTTCCTAGACTATTGAAGGAACTTAATCGGGTAATGGTTAATGAGGATGCTAGGGTGTGGCAGAAGTTTGCACTCTTATTCCCTGGTGATTTCCGGATTTGGAAACAACTTGATAGTCAAATGGCCTTGTCGTCGGCGCTACTAAGTGAGGCTAAAGCTACAGCACCAGAGGTTTCTTCTGCATACAATGAGAAGAAAACTCGGAGAGAGATGCAGAGGGCGCTTCTAATTTATGCTGATAATTTAGCTGCAAGAGAAGCTCTTAAAAGTCATTAGCTTTTTCGCCTCTACTATGTAACTAAAGTAATGATGTGTTAACGTATTGATATTTTTATCTATAGTAACTAGAAACGGAAAATTTCCAAACAATCCAAAAATAGCAAGACAATTTTATTTAAATGATTAAGTTATTTGTCATGTGCGTGTTAACTCATGTGGAGGTATTATAAGGGAAGAATACTTGGGAAAAGATAACGAATCTAAATTAATTAGGTTACCAACTAAGAATATATTTTTTGTAAGTAAAAGACAAAATCGAAATTGTCCCCGTCTCCCTTCGGTTTGGTCAGGCACTGTGAATACCACTTCTAAATAACAAACACAAACTATAAAACGAACAATTCACAATAGTATGTCAATTGTCAGTCATTAAAATACTGTACCTAATTTGTAATAAGAGGAATATATTTTCGAATTTATTAAGCTAGTTGATTCATAGAAATCAAGCAAACTCCCATTATTGTATCAGTCAGAATGTTGCAACACCTCTATTGTTCATTACTGTAAAATGGTAAACAAATGAATGTAGTGAAGAAGAAACTGTTTTAATCCAGTAATATTATTCGTAGAATCAGCAGATCATTTGGGTGTTTTTCTAATTTTTGAGTCTATTCGTGTCTTGAGATAGGAGAAATTTGGTGTTGAATTGACGCCATCAACAGCGCAAACCTCAAGAAAAATCGATGCAATCCCCATATGTTAACTTCATCAATTGAATCAACTGATGTATGAATTTTTGCCTCATTAGCTAGCTCAATTGTGTGTGTCGTTGAGGGGGGAGCACTTTTTGTGGATGGGGTATCATCATTGGGACATACTTAATGCATTGAGATTAAGATTAATTGGGCAATATGTGACATTCAGACTCATATTAGTGGAAAATAGGAAAGTGTGCTCTGAATCATGATCATTGTGTGGATAGATAGTCTGTGGATCGCTCTTGGTGTTGTTGAGGTGGATGTAAAAATGGGAGCTGGCGAGTGTGCGTAACGACCTTAGATCAAAATAAAAAATAAAATAGAACATCTTTAAAAGTAAATTTTCTTTACAATAAAGATGAATTCTTATATTAAATTAACTTTCATTGTTGCTATTTCGCCAGGTCAAGCTGTAAATGTGAATGTGGTATAGACCAAAAACATGAAGGTAAGCTCTCTGAAAATTGGAGACAGAAATGGAAGGTTTGAATATATTAATCCAAAAGTTTTAAAGTCACATATTTTGTTTTTTTTCCAGATTTTTTGTTGCTGGGGGCCCTCGGAGTATTTAAACGCGAGTGCTAATTACAATTTGCAGCCACTATCCCTACACCCTTTTTTTTTAGAACTTGAGCAACAGACTTAATTTCTGAAACTTTATTGAAGAATATTTATCTCAATCAGCAACGCCATGCAATACCAATCGAATTCAAGCGAAAAAATGCCAGCTTCCGGTTTTAAACCAGGAGCTCGTGTTCCTCTTGGTGAAACCACCAATTCACCAAGGCACCAACGCAGCAAACGCTTTGCCAAGCGTAAAGCAGCTGTTGATCCGGAGTACGCAACCATGGGACCCAACCATCCTGTTTTTCGTGAACTTCATGGTTCGCCCGATAGGGGCCCTAGCCTTTTTGATCTCTTCGACGACGGTGACGATCGTGATCTGAAACCAAAAGCCAAGAAAGCGAAGAGGAGTATGCGCTTTAGTGTTGAAGAGACACAATTGCTGACTTCAGAGGAGCCTGTGAATGATTCCAAACCCTTGGATGAGTTTGACGGACCCTCAGAAGACGAAATGGGCTACGCCCCTCGAGGCACGAAAAAACCCAAAAGAAAAAATGTTCGACCACTGAACTTTGAGCCAAGTTACTATAAGAATCCTAGAGACGAGGTTGATCTCCAAGATTTTAATGACCCCACTGCCTCCGTTGACTTCGGCGCTGACCTGGTATACTGCAACCAGAGAAGAGCTACAGCTTCAGAAGCCAGCACCTCTTATGCTCGTGAAGTGGATGATGAGGAAGATGATGCCTCAAGTTTCCAAACCATGAGACATGGGAGGAAATCCATTTTACGCGAGGCCGTTGAAGAAATGAGGAGGGCCAGGGCCGGTCCTTCCGCACCACCCATGACTGGCTCACCAGATGGAGCCAGTGCCGCCCGCGCGCCAAATGTTGGAGCCAGTGCCGCCCGCAAGCCTAATGTTGGAGCCACTACCGCCCGCACGCCAAATGTTGGAGCCACTACCGCCCGCGCGCCAACTAGTAGCGCCCGCGCCCCCACTTTCGCCGCCACTGGTCGCGTGCCTGATGGTCACGCTACTTCTTTCCTGCCACCCCACTATTCCACCGAAGAACCCGAAACTTCAGTCACCGATGATTCATTTTCCGATGACGAATCGAGTTCGGAATCCTCTTTCGTGGGAACGGAACAGCAAGAAAAACTCCTTGCTCGCTTAGAGTTTTTGGAGAAGTATACATCGACCCTCGAAAAGAAGGTCACTAACCTTGAAGCAAATGTCACGGGCCTTGAAGCAAATGTTTTGAATCAGGCACACGAGCTCGAATCGAAAACCAAGGAATGTGATGAGCTCAAGCTTTTGGTTAATAAAATGACACGTGCCGATGAAAGGAAAGAGTTTGAGCTTCACGATTTGAAGCTCAGAGTGGAAGAGGCTGAGAAGGTAGCAGATAATCTTGTTTCCGAGAACCGGTCATTGCATTCAACCGTCTCCAGACAAGCGGAGTTTTTGAAGGAAGTGGAAGAGTACTACAAGGAAGCATGGGGCATCAAAAGACAGAAGTTCAAGGAAAAGCTTGTCAAGGCTGACTCTAAAAGAGTCGAACAGGTGCTGGCATTGGAACTGGAGATTAAGAGGGTGCAGCTGGTGGCACTTGAAATCAAGCGCCAAGATGCAAAGGCTAAGGAAGCCATGAAGAAGGACTACGAGGAAAAATTGCGCATCAAGACACAGGAGTTCAAGGATTTGCTTGTCAAGGCTGAGTCCGGAAGAGAAAAGGTGCTGGATTTGGAACATGAATTGCGTATGGCACAGGTGTTTTTCAACTTTCTTGCTGAGGGCCTCGAGTTTTTGGATCCTAAAGAAATTGACAAGGAACTTATCGGGGGTATAAAACATGAGCTTGCAAGGGTGAGAAAACTTCCCTCCGTGCCAACCCTCCCATTGTAAGAAGCTATGTGAGACCAGCTGCTTCTACATTCCAGTAGATACACAATCACGTATTGATTACAAACAAAAAACAAAAAACAAAAAACAAAAAACAAAAAACAAAAAAACAGAAAACAAAACACAAATAACGAAAGAGAAAGTAAAAAAAACTAAAAAAATGCACCCCTGACTACTAACAGAAGAAAAAAAAAAGAATAAAAAAAAATAATGAACCTATAAGGAAAAAAAAAATTAAAAAAAAGAACTTATATATATATATATATATAAATAAATAAATAAATATTCAATTTTAATTATTTCTTTGCTTCTAGCGACTTCACTAACTCTAGAAAGCCTATGACAGGAATACGCTCAAAAAAAACGTCACTTTTTGCAAATGAAAAAAAAAAAGAAGTAAAATTTTGCATATTTAAAATAAGCTCAGGTAAATTCGATATAAATATTTTCAAAATCCATATTTTTAATTACTGTATGCAGTCTATCTGAATGCATACACTTAAAGAGGGACCAAGGAATCAATACCGTAAGGCTAACAGGAATTGCAGCTTGAAACACGCATCGAATCTTTTTTTAACCAAGTACACTTAAAGAAAGCCAGTTTATAATACTAGAAGCCCTGTTGGTCATTTCTGTATCGTTACTCCTGGATTTACTCAATTGGGTATTCAAGGCTTCGTCATTGTATCCAGATAACACTCATCCACCTTTCAAAGAAGGTTAGTTGGAGTTAAGAACACTGTTCTTCTTCGCTACAATTGTTCAGTAAGTGCTAAAATTCATCCTTCTTCAATTGGAAAGAGTGAAGTTATTCAATACCTAACTTGCATTTGTATTCATTGATACGCCACCCCACTAAACAGACTTGGTGAAGATAGAAAGAACAAAGGAATCAGCCGAAAGAGAAAATCAAAAGCGAAAAAAGCCACATTGATAGCTAAGAAGTCGAATAGTTAAAAAAAGTTTCAGTTCTCCTGAATCCCAAAAGTCGAGCTATTTATTGATTATAGAATGGAAAGAGACACGAAATCTTCACTCACAGATGCAAACAGTCATAAGCAAAAACTGAAACTTCTTCAGGTTGTCCAGAATTTCTTCACCAAGGCTCTGCAAGTAATTGTACTTTCACGGTCAATTACTGAATCGAAGACGGCAACGACATCCACTTCGAAAATAAATAAATGGTTTAATTTGTATATGGCAAGTCTAGACGATGATCATGTTCGTCATGAGCTTAGACCATGGAAGCTGCATCTAGACCTAGCGCTGTTCCCACCAATGATCATTGAAACCAGTCTAGATCTTAGTCAGCTAAACGCACATGAGTACGTCGTGCTAGAGGATGACGCTAAAAGTGTATGGCCAGTATCTGAAGGAGAACAGAAGGAGATTGTTGTGGAAAGGTGGTTAATAAAGTTTGACGCTGCTGTTAGCACGGCAAGTACTGTAACTGGTGCCACCGCTTCTGCATCTGGTAGTGGTTCAGGCGGTGACGAACTTCCTCTCATGTATAAACAAGCCATAATTCTCCTTCGTACTATCTACCTGCTTGTCAGATTACTACCATCGTTTAAGCTTCGAAAATTAGCGTCAAAGCCTTCTAGTAATCTTCTTTTAGTCAATCATTTCTTGGATGGCAGCCAGCCAGTTACTTCGAAGAATCGAATTGGGCTTTCCAAGTCTATAATTCCACAACATCTTTTGGGTGAGTCTCATCTAACACAGAGAGACTTTACTCCAATCGAAACGTCATTAGGTACTTTAAGTGTATCTGTAGTATATAGAAATCATTATAAATTCCGCGCTCAGGATCAGGAGGAACGGCTCCTGCGTCAATTTGTCACGTCAGATAAAGAAGAGGCTGATTCACGTGAGCCAAATGACGTTGCTGGTGATTTGGGCGATACCAGCGAAGCGACTGGATCCTTCCCAAAACGTCCTCCGGTCTCGTCTGCTTTAAGTCAACGTGTGGTTGTTCCTGCTCCGATTCAACGTGCTGCTGCTACTGCTAGCGGCATCGATGGAAAAACTCCGTTTCGTGGCTCGTTTGAACAGTTCCGTGAACGGTTCTCAGTCCTGCCTTGTACATCTGAACATCTGGATAGATTACAATTGCTGCCGCCACGAGGATCTAACTTCATCCAGAAACTGGCCGTTCTGGGAAGAACAAGCATCCAACCGTTTCGTGTAGGTTCCATTGGCAGCGGTTCTCCTCCTCATCATGATGGCCACTCTCCGGCACCCTCAGGAACTCATGGGAGCTTATCGGAACGAAGAGTATCAATTACAAGCAATCGCCTGGGTCTGAATGCTTCATTAATAGCTCTTTTGCGGAATCCTCGTGGTTCTTCATCAACACCAGCTGGCAACATGGCTATTTCAGGAGCTCAACCAAACACAGTCTCACTTCCAAGATCAATTACTTCTTCACATGGCTCACATTTGGCAGGAGATGATTCACATGGAGTAAGTGGAATTGGCAGTATTGGAGGAGGCTCAGAACTTGTTGGAACTCCAAAGTTCCTGTCATCCTTCGGGTCTAGACAAAGCAGAAGATTTAGTTCAAATTCGGCAAGAGCTGCTGGACAGAACTCCGAAGCAGCTAATTCTTATATGGGCACGAGTCTTGACTCTGGCCTGTCATGTGCACCATCAAGTGGACTTTACATTGACGATGATATTGGGTCGTTTGTGAGGATGATTGATGGTAAATCTGAGTTGAGACTTAGTATAAGCGCCCACAATAGTGAGTCTCGTCTGACGCCGCCAAGTACTGAGTCCAATACCCATGCTGATGCTTTAAATCGGTTCCATCTTTTAAAGAGCCAATACCAACAACTTGGTGATAGTGTCAATGCAAGTCTTGTTCTTCAAAAACAATACTCTAGCCGAGACACGCAAAGTATTGATAGTAGATTTACTGGAAGTCGTATGGGCAATTCGGGAAATTCAGGTAATCTGGCCAATTCAGTGTCAGTAAACTCAGGAAATATGGGCAATTTGGGAAATCTTGGGCATTTCGACGACTCTTCAAATTCAAGAAGAGGCCTGTTTACTGCATCTGCAGCTCCTCCATCTTCGTATGACATGGCTCACATGCCGTCCATTTCGTCGCGTCTTCTGGCAACCAGTGACGCTGAGTTTGAACTTGGTAGTCAAAGGAATAGTCCACGGATTCTCGCTGCGCCCAGAAGTGGCCATTCTCAAAGGTCTCCTAGTCGGCGCAGGTCCAGTAGCCCTTCCAGTAGACAACTTAGTCTTTTGGGAGGGACCGGTGCCGTTGACGGATCTAGTGGAGCAGGTGGCGGTACTCTAGGACCATTATCTCTGAGCCATTTTTCCCAGAGCGGTAACCAATTAGGAGGTCGATCGCTGAGTTCCAAACTACAGCCTTCACAAGCATTCACTGACCAAAACTCAAAAAAACCTAAAGAAGTTCATTACCATGATGTTTTCGAAGACGATGATGAAGGAACGGATTTTTACCGTGCACGGCAAAAGCATTGTGAGGCTCATGAGCTTGAATTCGATAACGATGATTTATTATTTGAAATGACAGATACTAAGTAATTATACTAATAATGGGATAAATTGGATAAGTCTTGTAAAAGGGAGGTTAGTTTTGTTCTCATTTTTTTCTGGATTTCATCGAGTTTGCTTCATTTGAGCGATGAGAGTTCAATTTGTTTGGTTCTACGTAGCCTTGATTGAATAGAGAGTCATTTTGTAATCATTCAGAATTGTTGTTTACTTGATTGTTCTAGAATAGAAATTTAAAGAGCTCAATCATATAATCTTAAACGCCTTTGTTTCAAATTGTAGCGTTAATGAACACTCATGAGTTGCTTTACTGCAGTTGGGAATTGACAAACACCAATAGACCAAACCCTGGGAAGTCTTCTTAAATTTCTGTTTTGATTTCAGTTTGTTCTGACGAGATTCCTCCCTCTTATAATCATCAATGCATCTACTTTGCAGCTACAGCTAACTTGAAGCCTCTACCTAGGTATTTCGACAACCTAAAACTACGTTCTATCAAGGTTCGATAGCCATATTCTGTATTGCATTAAAACCCGTGTCAAATATCAATACATTACTTGAATTAGACCTATCACCAAACTCAAACCCTGTAATTCCGAATTTAAACCCGGGTTATTACAACTGCGCTGACAAGCAAAGCGACAATAAAGCTAAATAAGAATGAAGTTTCACGTTTCATTTATTCAAAATTTCAAGAAACGTCGCAGAATCTAGTGAAATTTCTGTTTTACATAATTTTATTATGTATATTCTTCTACAGTTGCTTGAAGCCTATGTCCAATGACAACTTATATCCAGGAAGAGGAGCATGGCCTTGCATGTAACATTTCGCCTCATGCACGTCTAGTTGCAACATGATTTCTCGGGAATATACTCATAAAAGGGGCTTAAACTTCTAGAATGAGCATTTAAAAAATCAAAATAATAATTGACTATCTTTTGTATGATAGCTTTTTTTAAGTTTTTGAATTCATCATCGATACGTCTAAACTTAGAAGAGTATTGCTCTATCTAAGGATCTTTTTGACAGTAAAAGAGCAGACATACGCTATGGCGCCACTTGCGAAAAGAGGGCGAAATCTCGCCTTGCAGTTTCCAAACCAATACTTCCTTAACCATTATTGTTTTCTGTTCGCTTTTAAAATGGGCTTATTCGAGACCTTTTCGGGTGTGTGCATGTTCCTGGTTACAAAAAAGCTTATTTCTTATTTCACAAAAACGGTGACCCAAATGAGTCAACTCATTACTGAATCAAAACAGACAAATTCTTGGCCGAATATGTCAAGACATCTAATTTAAAATGCTCCCCTCTGTAGCGCTATGTTCCAAAAAGCATTTTATTTTTTAGACAAAGAAATTTAATGTCAAATCTAAAGCCTCGTATTATAAATTCAATAAAAGGTTATCGATATAGATCTCCCTGCAATTTTCATTATGTCAGAGCTCATTTGACTTTTGCAGTGCATACTGTCACAGAGTTCGCCGTGCACGCTTATATGCACGAATGGAATCATGAGCCCTAACCCTTACATGTATATTTGGAATAATATGAATAGAGATTAAGTCCGGTAACTTGACAAGCGCAGAAACTTGAGAAAACAGCAGATTTGCCGCCAGAATATTTGTTTTGTTAAGATCGCGACAATTGTAGCAAATGAATGACTTAGGTTTTAAGTAATAAACTACACATGACGAAGAGGTCAAAAAAACACAACTTTTCTCAATTCGCTTATAACTTTTTATAATTCCAACAATTTTATTTGCTGAAAAAGATTGCTACTCATCTGTATCACGTCTAGATAAGGATAAATGGATTCTCGATGACGGAAGGACAACCTGCACATAAATTTAGGTTACTGTCAAGCCTATTTAGAGTTTGTCGATCCATTAACCTTAAATTCCCTGTATGCATATCGCTTACCTATATTTAGTCGTTAAGCTCAAACAATGCTTGAAAAATTAATTCAGTGTGCAATAGAATTAATTTTTAATGAGCCAATCTTTTAGTATTTTAAAGAGTAATTACGCGTTTTGTCAACTCTTTTCGGACGACTTTGACATCTTTGACAACCTCTTTGACATACTCAATTTCTTTAGGGTAATCAACCTCTTTGGCATACTCGTAGAAGTATATCATGCGTTAACATATTCAATTTGAGGCGGCCCTGCATCTTCAGCAAGCAAGTTCATCCCAAAAGTCGTAAATTTAGAGTCAAGAGGGATTCGGACCGAAAAAGTTGTTGGGTTGAGTTGACCACATGGAATTTTCGTCACTATCAAAACTTCATAACTCAAAGCAAGGGTTATGAGGTGAAATTGAATTCAGTTCCGCTAATCAATCTAAAAATGATTTCGGCTTACTTCATTTGTTTCTGAAAAGCCGGTTTTATCCCCTGATCTCAGAACAATAGTACGCGGGCAACTTGAAGGTTTCAATGGGCATAGTTTACATTGAATCTATTTTTTTTGTTTTCGGTTGGATCGTTCTGCGTAGAGTTTCGCGTCTTCATGTAAGAGTGTACCGAGCATTTACTTACCAAATATAATCAATGACACATGATTTCCGAAGCTCAAGGGCTACTTTGTTCCTATTTTACTTAAGCAAAATGACTAACAATAATACTTAACATTATGACAGGTTTAAGTAGAGTTGATTGGTCCCGGTTCCAATCAGAAGCTCCAAGGTCTATCATGAATCGCCATTGAATCCTCCAAGTGTTCCATTAATAACTTAGCATATTCGACATATGAACCCCACGGGTCGAATGCCGCACCGAATTTTCTTAGTTCTAGAACATATGCTCCTTCTATCAATTGGAGTCCTGAATATTTCTCCTCCGCATGTTGTCAGAGTTGGCCGTTCCCCCTTGTACTTTAAGGGACAGGAACCAAGTATTCTAACCAAGTGCCTGTATATAGACATGAGTTTAAATTGCTTGTGCAAGATTCCATGTATAGTCCTGCACGAAAGTTGCAACCGATCTGTCAATGTATTGAGGAACCGGGCAAGCTCTAAAACACATAAAAGGAGAAAATCATCACCATTGCAATATGTTCAACCATCAGTTTTAAAAATGAAATTGCACCTGGGTCCAATTGTGCTCTCTTTGTGGATTGCATCCTTGGCAAATGCCGCTGCTCTCCCTTTCTTTTTGAACTTACCAATTCTTAACGGTAATTTTGAGAATATCGAGAGAAGAACAACTCCGAAATTTGCCGACAAAGATTCTAACTCGGATTCAGACGACTCCGCTCCAGAAATTGCTGATTTTAAGAAAAAGCCAAGCAAGACGCCTTGCACTACAAGTACTACACCAACCACTACGCCTTGTACCACTAGTACTACACCAACCACTACGCCTTGTACTACCAGTACTACCCCTACGACAACGCCATGCACTACCAGTTCTACTCCCACAACAAGCAAGACGCCTACGACCACGCCTTGTACCACTAGTACTACACCTACCACTACGCCATGTACGACTAGTACTACACCAACCACTACGCCATGTACGACTAGTACTACGCCTACAACAAGCAAGACACCAACCACTACGCCATGTACGACTAGTACTACGCCTACAACAAGCAAGACACCAACCACTACGCCATGTACGACTAGCACTACGCCTACAACAAGCAAGACGCCAACCACTACGCCATGTACGACGAGTACTACGCCTACAACAAGCAAGACGCCAACCACTACGCCATGTACGACGAGTACTACGCCTACAACAAGCAAGACGCCAACCACTACGCCATGTACCACTAGTACCACACCAACCACTACGCCATGCACCACTAGTTCTACGCCAACATCTAGTAAGCCATCTACCTCGCCATGTACTACTAGTTCTACGCCAACATCTAGTAAGCCATCTTCCTCGCCATGTACTACTAGTTCTACGCCAACATCTAGTAAGCCATCTACCTCGCCATGCACCACTAGTTCTACGCCAACATCTAGTAAGCCATCTTCCTCGCCATGTACTACTAGTTCTACGCCAACATCTAGTAAGCCATCTACCTCGCCATGCACCACTAGCTCTACGCCAACATCTAGTAAACCATCTACCTCGCCATGTACTACTAGTTCTACGCCAACATCTAGCAAGATCTCAACCACTACACCTTGTTCAACTACCCCATCTGGTTCCAGTAGTGTCCCAAGTTCTACTACCCCATCTGGATCCAGTAGTGTCCCAAGCTCGACTTCTCCATCTGGTTCCAGTAGTGTCCCAAGCTCTACTACCCCATCTGGATCCAGTAGTGTCCCAAGCTCGACTTCTCCATCTGGCTCTAGTAGTGTCCCAAGCTCGACTTCTCCATCTGGCTCTAGTAGTGTCCCAAGCTCGACTTCTCCATCTGGTTCCAGTAGTGTCCCAAGCTCTACTACCCCATCTGGCTCTAGTAGTATTCCAAGTTCTACTAAGCCTACCGGTAGCATCCCCATCTCTACAACTACTTCAACCACAATGCCACTGGGCCTGTCAGTGTCTGTGAGTACCACAAATAAGCCAACTGGCTCTTCAACTTCTATTGAAGCTGAGAGCAGAACCCGTCCTTCGAAATCTTCATCTCGCAAATCTTCTAAAGGTTCTAGCACTACTGGAAAGAGCGGTGTTACAAAAACTGTTACAAATTTGCTGACAACTCTCGTCGTTATTACTTCTTGCTCCCAAAATAAGTGTGTTCCAGTGACTCGTCCATACGCCGTGTCCACAGTTACCTCCACAGTTAACCAGGTAGTAGTTACGTACACCACTTACTGCCCATTGACTACTCAAAGTGTGCCAACCGGTGGTGCTGCTGTTCCAGGTGGTGGTTCTGCTCCAGGTGGTGGTTCTGCTCCAGGTGGTGGTTCTGCTCCAGGTGGTGGTTCTGCTCCAGGTGGTGGTTCTGCCCCAGGTGGTGGTTCTGCTCCAGGTGGTGGTTCTGCTCCAGGTGGTGGTTCTGCTCCAGGTGGTGGTTCTGCTCCAGGTGGTGGTTCTGCCCCAGGTGGTGGTTCTGCTCCAGGAGGTGGTTCTGCTCCAGGAGGTGGTTCTGCTCCAGGAGGTGGTGCTGCTGGTTCTCCACCTGCTGGTGGCTCTGCTCCAGCTGGCACTACTGCTGCAGGTAGCACTGTTGCAGCCGTCAGCACTTCTATTCCTTCAGCATCTGCTGGAACCGCTTCTTCAGTTCTGATTCAAAACTCTGGCTCCTACGCTAGTAGCAGTTTCGCAGTCATTTTGTTCTCCATCATTTTGGCTCTTTAATTTTCTTGGTATTCAAATTGTTTCCTTTTTCCTTCGCTTATCCTACTTTCTCTTCGCATACCCAGCAACAAGCAATTACATGCTCAGTTGTATTTGTAATAAATGTTTTCCTTTATGATACCTGTAGCACAATGAGCAGCCGACAAACGTAATTAAAAGAAATCTGTTAAAAACGCAATAATATAAACAAGGCGAATTCTTCCCATAATTCAAATTCTCAAACAAATTTCTTTTCAAGTTCTCGAGAAATAGCCCTTCTAAAATGTTTGGCTACCTATGTTCTTAAAAGTACAAACAGTGTAATAAACGAGACAACACAACCAAAATAAAGAATTAAATTTTTTTTCAAAATACAAAAAATGAAACTAAAAAAAATCTCTTCGCACAGCGTGGCAGTAATGGTGTAGTCTGGCTCCAGTGCATGTTATTCCGCGTGAGCCACAGTTTTCCTAATTAGTCAGATTCCTCATAGTAAATCTCACACGCCGATTAATCAGCCGTCCGCGCCGAGAACCGTACACCTGGGATTTATAACCGCGATCGGACCCAGCAAGATACAGAAAATTTAAAACATTCTTTCCCAACACAAAATCTAGATTCGGATACTTGAAGGTTCTAAACATTTAAAAAAAAGAGTCTTTCAAGCAATCACAGAAAATTAAATACCAAACAGATCCGTGCCCATAACCACCTCTGTTTTACAACCTCTTTCTCTATAAAGTGTTCAGAATTTCTCGTTTCGTTAATTTTTCAAGAATGGTCCACCACAAAGTCACCATCATCGGCTCTGGCCCTGCTGCTCACACTGCTGCTATTTACCTTGCACGTGCTGAGGCTAAGCCCGTCATGTACGAGGGTATGTTGGCCAACGGTATTGCCGCTGGAGGTCAATTGACCACCACCACTGAAATCGAGAACTTCCCAGGTTTCCCTAACGGACTCACTGGTTCTGAGCTCATGGATAACATGCGTAAACAGAGCGCACGTTTCGGAACTGAGATCATTACCGAAACCGTTTCTAAAGTCGACTTCTCCTCTCGTCCATTCAAGTTTTGGACCGAGTGGAATGAGGACAGTGAACCAAACACTACAGATGCTGTAATTATCGCTACCGGTGCTCTGGCCAAGAGAATGGACCTTCCTGGTGAGGACACATACTGGCAACAAGGTATTTCTGCATGTGCCGTTTGTGATGGTGCTGTGCCAATTTTCCGTAACAAGCCATTGGCTGTCGTGGGTGGTGGTGACTCTGCATGTGAGGAAGCTTTGTTTTTGACTAAATACGCTTCAAAGGTTTACTTGCTCGTCAGAAGAGATGTTTTACGTGCTTCTCCAATCATGCAGAAGAGAGCCATGAACCATGAGAAAATCGAGATTTTGTGGAAAACTTCCCCTACTGCTGCCAAGGGTGATGGTAAGACATTGCAAAGTTTGGACTTGATTAACAACGAGACCAAGGAGACATCCTCTCTCCCAGTTAACGGTCTTTTCTACGCCATTGGTCACATTCCTGCAACTAAAGTTTTCGCTTCTCAATTGGACACCGACGAGAGCGGTTACATCAAGACAGTCCCTGGTACTGCTACTACCTCTGTTCCTTTTGTCTTTGCCGCTGGTGACGTTCAAGACAAGAAATATAGACAAGCCATTACTTCTGCCGGTACTGGGTGCATGGCTGCTCTTGACTGTCTTGCCAAGTTTGATGAGGAGGAGGACTGACTTTCGGCAAGGTTATAGTTGCCATCCTGCTTTTATAGTGATTTGAAGGAGGATTACAGCTTTTATAGAGCTATTATAGAGCAATAGATGATTTATTAGATGAAAAAATTGTAAGGGTTTTTATTCATTTTAAATAGCTTTCTGTAGATTTCTGTGAATTTTGTAATTAATTTATTGTTTTACTTGTGTATAGTCCAGCGCTGTCACTTCTTTAGACTGCAATAATCGAGACTTATGCTACTACTGAACATGTGTAAATTAATGATCGGTTGGCAAGAAAAAAAAAAGATTGCAGCACCACAATTTCACACATGGTCTCCCACTGCATTACTCAGTGTGGCTCTAAGTGGCTTGACTAACGTTGATCGGACGGGAAACAGTATTTTCCACTTGATATGGCCGCAACCGGAATTTTTAGGCTTTAAATTGATATGGTTACTTAAATTAGTGATTTCATTTTATTTGTCAGAAAAAAGTTAGAAGGTCTACATATTGATATGAACTCAGTGTATTGTAAAGAAGAAGCTAATTCTGACTTTTGTTTTCCTAGAATCGCCTATTATATGTCAAATTTCTGATAAAGTGAAGCTTATAGTGTTTATGGCCAATGTGAAGAAGCTATATGGCTTGCCTGTTTCCATAATTTAATTTATTCTTGAATGATAAATTTTTAGAAGAGATTACAGGAGCATCTCATTTCCGGAACAAAAGATTTGCTATGGTGTATTAATACGCGCTTATTAGTCTCAGCGCCGATTTGATGTCCGGCCCTGACCTCGGAGAGCAACTTTTTCACATATGATAGAGGCTCAAAAAATACAGAAGTCGAATTTGGAAAGAAATAAGATAAATTACCCTCAATTTTTAACAGAATAATGAAGCTTGGCTATGAGCTTGTTGTTTTTTCAGGGGTCTTCACCCAATGCCATTCAACACACCAATAAACATGAGGAAGTCAAAACTCATTCTTTGATTAATCTCTTAAACAAATAAAATGATAATTTAATTAGGGTCTTTTAGAATTGAGCCCGTGTTCGTTATTCATAATGCCCCGATGCTCATTGAATCACGTGACCCGATACATTGCATATTTCAGTTTTCAATGGGGTCTAAAGTTTCAGACGTAGAAATCGTCCACCCGAGTCTTCCACGCAACCGAAAATCTAATTTAAACCAAACAGGCACTTTAATTGGACGCATATTAAAGTATGACTTCCTCGTTGGTCGACGTTTCGCGCACTCAATCTCCAGAATCTTACGTCTACACAAGGCTAGCAGCACAACACATTGGAGAAATTGCTTCTATTGTGATCTCCTCATTGGTAAGCTATGGTCGCTTAAGTGCACGTGATATTGGGAAAAAAACCCGACTCTCTACAAGAAATGTGCACACAGCTCTTGTCTCTTTAACTCAGCTCAACTGTGTCTCCTATTGGTCAGACAAACCGGGTGCTACAGTTTACTACTCGCTAAATACCACTGGACTTGATGTTCTCTTACATGGCGGGGATATCGTCAATCATATCCGATCAATTTATGGTGATCAGGAGGCCGAGGTGGTTCAGAATATTATTGAAAACGGGAATGTCTCTGTAAGTAGCTATATTGGACTTTTTGATGATCCAGCGGTTCAGTTCGGCCGCATGCAAATTTTAGTCAAGCTTTATACTGATGGCTGGCTTCGGAGACTACAGCCGATTGATTTCCTGCCTGTTGAAGATGTATGGAATAGCATATTCCAAGACACTTTGGCATCCACGCCCAGGTCGGCCGCTGTAAGTGAGGTGAAGCGTTTGGCAGAAGTCAAACTGCGCGCCAAGATCAGATTATCAGAATCTTACGCTTTGGGCTCAAGTAAAGCTGACGTTTTCATCATGGAAGATGGAATCAATAAACTACGCTCTAACATTGCATTAAGTATTAATTTGCCACGCTATGAGAAGGCTTTACGAAGCCGCTCATATGTTGATCTCTCTAGATCACGTGTTGGGCTCCTCACCGCCCAGGTCTATGGAGTTTGTTGTTCCTTAATTGAACAGAAATCTGCAGACATAAAACATAAATTTCTTGAAGTTTCGGGGCTCTTGACAACCCAAGATGAATCCCGTGCATTCTTAGAAGCTCTAGAAAGTACTCTTGTTGATAATAAGCTGACGGTATTTTCTGTTCATGAAGTAGTTAAGAAACTTCCGCCGAATCTAGATTTGGCCAACTCTATCACATCACGTGTCTTTGCTAAACCTTCGAGATTATCTTCAAATGATCAAAATGGAGGTGGCGATGGTCCTTCAAAGAAAATTAAGCTTGAGAATGGCTCAGCGCTTCCTTCAGAAAATGGGTATGCTCATGACGCTTTATTTAATGTCGAATCTTCTAGACCAGACGATCCTGCACTTGTTGAAGAACATCTTCAACTTCTTTCGTCTAGTTCTGTTCCATTTCTTGTAAGACTTCACGATGGTCATTACACGATTCCATTTTTACAGCTTTCCAAAGCAGTGAAGGCGTATAATTATGACGCGTTGGTGAAAACAACAATGGGGACAGATGCGCTTAGGATTTTCCGATGCGTCAAAGATCAAAAATTAGCTGATGATCGTACAATTGCCAAATTGGTCTTGCAGAAGGACCAAGTGGTGAAAAGTCTTCTTTTCGACTTGATCGCCGGAAACTTTATTCAACTCCAAGAGATTCCTCGTAGTGCCGATCGTGCAGCCACAAAATCTGTTTACCTTTTTAGACATGAAGAAAGTGCTAGCTACCAGTACTTAAAGAAATTGTTGTTGTTCAGCATCGGAGAAATCTTAAGTAACGTTGAACAAGCGAAATTGGACCATAAAATTCTTTTAGAGAAATGTGAGCGTGATGACGTCAAGGGCCATGAAGATGAACTTCTTCTAGAGTCTGAATTGAAGACTTTGAATGATCTTCAATCTAGAGAGGTCAGTAATATTGGTCGGATGAATCGGGTTAAATGGCTTTATCTGATTTATGACTTTTAATAAATTTATTGACTATCGGAAAATTGAACTGTCGATATTTCTTGCAATTTTTGAATTAGGTTAGATTCTGTATTTCATTATGAGTAGGCGCGTGTTTAAGAAATGCTCTTGGGCCTCAATTCGTAATTTTTATTGCATATTCTTCTAATAGTAATAAATTGTAAAAACGAAGTGATTAATTGCGAAATAAAATCTGAAAATATTCCATTTTAGTCCACTTATATTGAAGATAATATCTGAAACTCCGATCTGCATCACGTGACTGAAATATCAATGTTTACCTAAGAGATTCGAAACACTGAAGTTCCACATACTAAAACAGCAATGGCCCGGCAATTCCCAAGCACGCCGAGTTATGGCAAAACAGACAAAGGGAATGAAAAACTGCATGCCTCAATTCCCAACAGCACCACAAGATCTTTTTCAAAATCCTTTCTGGACGATAATGATCAGATAATTAATTGGATCGATAATCTAAAGCTACGAGTAGACAAAACTCTTGCAAAACAACAGACGGAAATGGAGCAATTGAAGGATGCTTCTAGGAAAGAAGAGCTTCGAAAAAAATACGAAAAGACCATTTACCTGGATAATTTTGACTCGTTGGGAGCCATCCTACGAAGAAATGGCCCCGAAGAACGTGGGGAGACTGTAGAAAGACAGGATTTTGTTGAAAGAGAGGAAGAAACTTTAATGGAATATCCTAATTCTGAAGTTTCGGAAAATTTATATGATAGGGATGAGAGAAAGCCCGTGCACCAACAGCCAATGGTTGAAGAAGAAGAAGATGATGATATTGTTGAAATTCTTTCTCTTTCAGAAGGGAGTGAAGAAGATCTCGAGGAGCAAGGCTTTGAAGAGGAAGAAGAAGGCGAGGATTTTGACGATCTCGACGGTCTTGAGGACCTTGAGGATGACTTAGAGGATCAAGAGGAGGAAGAAGGAGAAAGCGAGAAGTATTCCGACTACGCAGAATTTGACAAAAACGACTTACCAGTAGATGAAGAGGAGGTTGATGATGATGATGAAGGAGAAGAAGATCCACTTGCAGATGAATTAAATACTCGAATTCCTTATAACGGCCGTCTTCTAGATACTTCTCTAAATTCTCAAATCATTGCAGATGCTCTTGCGAGAGTCGGGCAAAACCCTTTTAGTTCTAATCAGGAAGTTACTACTTTCTCACAAAATCACTCACAAGAAGATGAGGAAGTGGAAGGGGAAAACGATGAGGAGGAACCAGAGGAAGAGAAAGAAGAGGAAGAATTTGACGAAGAAGGATATAACTTCAATGAATTCGAGGGAGTCAAGGAGGCCGAAGAAGTAGAGGAAGTTGAAGATCTGGAAGAAGAAGAAGTAGATGAAAAAGATGAACAGGAAGAAGAGGAGAAAGACGCTGCTGCTTTAGAAGCTAGTCAACATGATCTAGATGAAGCCATTCTATTTTCCTCCCAAGATATCAATAGCTACGACAACGAGCGAGATTTCTTGGAGGAAGCAGATGAGCTGGAGGAAGTTGAGCTGGAGGAAATAGTAGAACCCGTTGAAACAAGTAACGCAATTGTCTCAGATGACGAAAGGGAAAAGCTTTATGAATTCGGAAATAACCCCGCCGAACACTTTGTTGACGATACTTTCGTTTCTGCGCTTGGAAGTGAGGAATACGTGGATGAAATGGCACAAAGCGCTCTTGAACAAAGCAACTCTGTTTCTCATGGAGTAGAAGAGCACGTAACCGATTTCTTCGCACATGACGTAGATTTAAAGGATGCGGATGTAGAGGATGCGGATGTTGAGGATGCTGATGCAGAGGATGTAGATGTGGATGTGGAGGATGAACTTCCGGAGAAAGAAGTTGAGAACCATGAAGATTCTGAACAGCAAGCGAGCCCAAAAAAAGAAGCAAAAAAGGAAGATAATGACTCAGAAACATTTCATTCATTGGCTCTACCGGTTTTCATGAGCTTGGGAGATGAAGATCCCATAAAAACATTTAAAAAACTAAAAGTTACTGAAAAGAAATATAACGTGAAACTCACAGCTCTTGATGACCTCAAAGACGAGTTAAGAAATGAACTTGATCAACTCCCGCCAGACTTTAGTGATGATTCTACGTATTTATCTTCAGACTATGAATTTTACGATGCAAGGGATTCTGAGGGAATAAATCTATGGTTTTCACGTGAATTGCCCTTTTCCAGAGGTTTTTCAAGAATAAATTCTCTGCCAGTTTCCACGGAGGAATTCAAGAAAAAGGAATTTGAAGAGACTAAATTAGAAGCTGAGTTAGAGGAAGCTAATAGAGTTGAAGAAGACGATGATATGGAGGCTACACCGGAAGTTGAAGTAGGTGAGCAGAAATCAGTTTCCGATTCAGCAACAAAAACAGAAACAAATGAAAATTTATTGAGACCTATTAGTGTTACGCCAGTGCCTGAAAAACCGACAAAGCCTAGTTTGCTTATCTTAAATGCAGAGTCAGAGCTGGATTCAGACTCTGTTTCGGATGGCAACGATGACATTGAAGTTGATATTTATCCAACTGATGATCACACAGAAACGGACTGTATCAAAGTTGAGACGGAAACCAACACTGAAGCCGCAGTCGAGAAGAATCCAAAGGAAGTTGAAACCGAGGTAGATGTAGATACAGATGGAATGGAGGTTGACCAATTTGAGGATTTGAAAGACGACAATGGATTAAAATTGGAAGTTGAAGCCGAGCATTCGGAGGACGGCTATAAATTGAACGCTAAAGATGAAAATGTGGGCGCTGAGAAAGGTGTTTTTTCTTCCCTTTTCGTCGATGAACCAGCAGAAAACGACCCTAAGCTCATCATTTATGATGAATTTACGGAAATTCATCTGTGTAATCCAATTATCCCAACTTCCATTGAAGAAATCAGACCTTCATTAAATGAGTTAAACGAGTCTCCAAAAAGTCCGGCTCTCGACTCAAACGCTACTCTTGATGTTGTCTTTATAGAGACCATAGCCACCGAAGAGTCGATAGTTTCTCCGACGATGGTTTCTGAACCTTTTGAACGAGAACTACAAAGATTAAACACCGTTGAGGAAACTCTTGAAGAAGGCCTTGAAGTATTCGCACCTACGTCAATTGAAGAGGTAATCACTCGAGAAAACACTCCAGCGCCGGAATTTGTAGTTGGTGGGCTAGAAATCGAGGAATTACATGAATGGACGAAATCTGGGGAAACCGAGGAGACAAAGGACGTTAATAGAATTGGCGGAATTGGCCAAAAGGGTATCAAAAGACCACATAACGAGCACTCTTCTCCACATTCTCGAATTAAAAGAATAAAAAATGTATTGAATCCATTCTCTTGGTTCAGATCTTCAAGTGAAGCTCCATTGGCTGAGACGCAAAACCCCATTACAATGGAAGGCTCTAGTGATTTTAAAGATTCTGAGGCTACTGCCGCCCCTGAGGTCTCAGCCGCTCCCGTAAACCTTGAATCTTTAGAAGCTTCTGGTGCCCCAATTCCAGGCATTTTCATCCTCTCCTGCGAAGATTCTAATTCTGATGTGGAGATGGATGAACTTAAAAATCCCGTTTCTCAACCTTCTGTCAATGAAGAGTTGGAGCAATGGAAAGAAACAGAAAATGTGAGTTCTGATGAAATTGAAAATGTCATTTCTGATGAAGTCACTGAAGCAATTGCAAAGGATATCTTGGATACTCTCGATGACAATGCAATTCCTCCTGTTTCATTTGAAGCTGATGAAACTCGTTTAGAGCCCCATGATACTTTAGACGGTCCTCATCTTCCAGGAGTTCGTCAATATGGGAATTCTAATAACATTATTGCAGTAAATTCTGCAGGTGAGATTTTTTTTATGGAAGAAGATGCTGATGACGCTGAAGAGGCTGATGACGCTGAAGAGACTACTGAAACTGGAGCTACTGCAGAAGTAGCTGAGGCTGAAGGGACTGCAAAGGCTGTTGAGCTGGTCGAAATAGAGCCTGTTGACACAGTAGAGCCTGTTGAAGTGGCTGAGTTGGAGCCAACAGAGATTAAATCCGAGCCAGTTAAGTCGCCTGAAATTGTTGGCGCTGATTTAAAGGCTGTCACTGACGCTATTGAAGGAGCTGAGTTGTATACGCTGAACGAAGCGGAGGAAGCAGAGGAAGACGAGGGTGGAGTTAATGGAGTCAACAACTTATTAGGCTCTGTAAAAAGCTTCCAGGAAGCGGTCGTTGATGAGGAAGATGAAATGGAATCCCATTCAGCGATAGAAGTTGATGAAATTGAAGTTCCACAACTATCTGAAATTGTCGATGATCAAGATAATGACGACTCTGAAGATTCTCATACAGAACCCTCATCGCTTTCTAATGAAGAAATAGAAGAAGCAAGCGAAGCAGGAGATGCTAAGGAAGAGGAAGAGGAAGAAGCGGAGAATGCGGTTGATGTAATACAAGATGAAATGTTCGGCTCTAAACCAGATCAAGAAGACTGTCTCGAAGGCGATGAACAAAAGAATATCTTCGAAATGAAAGTGAAAAAGGAAATTCTTGAAGAGGAAGAGGAAAAGTCGGAGATCCCTGAAGTTCTTGGAGAGCCTGAGGATATAGTGGTGGAAAAAGAAATTTCTGGTATCGAAATCCTCAAAGATGAAGAAGGCGGTAAAGATAGTCGGGAATTTGAAAATGAAAGTGATTTGGAGGTGGAAGAAGTTGCTTTTGGCTCCAGCAACTCCAATCTCAACGAGCCATCTTCTGACTCTGGCACAATGAGTTTTCTTAAGAAGACCTGGTCTCGTTTGCTTGGTTCTTCCTATATTAGTAGTCCTAAATCTTCTGATGAGCACGATGAACAGGATGAGAATAATAATCAGGACGATCAATACAATGAAAATGTTCCATCCGTGATAATCACTTGTCCTCTGACCGATACTTTACCTGTAACCATTGAGGGCGCTGATGCCGAAGGCAAGGATAAACAAGATACAGTAACTGAAGAGGAGCCCGGAGAAGATGCTAAGGCTAAAGAGGACACTGGAGAAGGTAGTGAAGCTAGAGCAGCTGAAGACATCGATGTCGATCTCAATGTTGAAGTTAATGAAGAAGAGGAAGCTCAAGTCAGCAAGAATGGGAAAGCCGAGGATGTAGAGGAGGAAAAGGATGAAGAGGTAATCGAAGGAAATGAATATGAGTTTCTTAAAAACGCTGAAGAGTACGTCTCGGAACGTGGTGTCATTAACGTTGAGTCTGCTTCTGGCATTAGTTCTACACTCACAGACTTTCCCGACTCCATTCCTGCATTGGAATCTTCTCCATCTATTCTTGAAAACAAAAGCAAAGATGAGAAAAAATATCCGGAAGTCAATTCAAAGGTTTTCTCAAAACTACCGAGTTCTCCTGCTCGAATGACTCGAAGTCGCAGAAAACATGACCAAGAGTCTCAACAGGAACCTGACATCGAAGAATTTAAGTTGTCATTGCCGGGAACTTCCACAACTTCCTCTGGAAAAACGGATTCTCCATCAATTATTTCCGTTGAAAGTGAAGATCCAGTTTCCTCGCCCCACATTGGCTTAAAAGAACTTGAAGAAGCGGAAGAGACAATCGGGTTGGAAGCGCCGGAAGATGAAATGATAAAAGAAGCAAAAACTGAGCTGGAAAATGTAGAAGAGGCGGCGGTGAAAGAGGTCAAACGTACTAGAACCCCAAGAAAGAGGGCTCGTGAAGCGTCGCCAGAAACCACACCAAAACATATCAAAACAAGAAGAAAACCAAAAAAAACTTCTTTCGCAAAAAAAATCAATTCTAAGCCTTCTACTCCTGAACAACCACTACTTGAAGATGAAGAGTCAATCGCTTCTAGAGTCAGACGGGCAAATGTGTCACATGTTAATTATGCCGAATTACTTAATCCAGAACTGAAACTGGCACTGCCACCAAAACTGCCAAAAACTGAAAAACCAACAAATTTAAAGCTGTCGCTGCCTCGTTCTCCTGCGAGAGGTAAAGGCTCAAGTCAAGTAAGCGGGCTGCCACAGAAGAAACCAAATAAAACCACAAGATCGAAAAAAGATTACGGGAAGTTAAAGCCGCCATCCTCCCCTATCCCTGAACCAATCACAGCTCTGCTGTCACGAACTTCAAGTGGGAAATGGGTTTTGGATTCTGTTGATCATCCGGCGCTTCGAACCAGATCGAAATCTCCAATCAAACAAACCATACAAGAGCTTTCGTCGGAGATTGAAGAAGAGCCATTGAAAAAGAAACGTGTCACGCGTAGCGTCAAGAAAAAACTTGAACAGTTGGGCAATTCAAAGTATGAGAAAAACGACGATGAACCAAGAGGAAGATCTAGACACAGGTAATATTCCCTATCCATGTCAATTCAATTACCTCAACTTTTACAACTAATTTAATCTAATTTTGTTTATGATTTGTCTATACTTAAATAAAATGTTTCATAGAGAATTCATATGTCCCAAAGAATACCATGTTCACAAAAACAGACCTGTACATTGAAATTCCAAGTCCCCGATATATCCGACGGGAAAATTCAAGTTTTCTCGTATTTAGTGGCAAGGGATCTTGACCATGTTCCCTTCTAAGAATATTTGCAACAATGTCCTTCTGAATAAGCGCTTTAGTGGTGTCAAATGGAAAGATAACCGCCCAACATGTAGCACCAGATATACCGCCTGCGGCTAAAATCGACACGGGCGACAGTTGTGTTGCGTCACCATTGATTAGTCCATTACATGCCCATTTGAATGATTCGTAGACGGCGTAGTAGACACCAGACCCAATACCGTCACGAATAAGATGATATTTGTAACCAGAATAGAGACCACGTAGTCCTAGATTCTTAGTTATTACTTTGACCGTTTGAAGGGTTGTATAGCGGCCAGGTTGTTTAATAGCGGCGCCACCAGCACTAACGCCAGCACCAGCTCCGCTGGCGCTAGTATTTCTCGCAATCATCTCAATTTGAGAGAAAACCTTTGAAAATTCAAATGGACATGCTAATATAGATGTCACCATTCCTGCAGCGGCACCAGCCACAAAACAAACAGGAATGTTGGCAATAAATGGATGAGCTGCGACAGAAGCATTTGCTCCCAGCCCAATGATTAAATTATGACAAATTGGCTTAATGTTTGTAAAGACAGAAACATTGAGTGATCTTACAAATGCAGTAGATATCATTGGCGCCCAGACGCCTCTATAAAAGCTAAGGATTCCATCTGCCTTATAAGACTTAATTACACAATCGAACACACCCGTGAAGCGCTGATACGTCTGCATACGAGTCTTGACAGTATCAAAAGGAAACCCGATTGTTGTTGAGACGGCCAGGGTACCGTAGGCTATTATAGCTGATCTATATGGTGATAGGAACGACGGGAAGACATGGAAGGCCTTACTTTCGTCGATTTCGCCGGTGATAGCCGGGATGCTATTGACTTTCGAAGACATTTTCTAGGGAATTAAGAAAAGATTCGAATTCTCTTTTGAAATTTCCAAATATCGTCTTGAAATTCGCTCCGGAAGGTCTTTTATGATGGTGTTTTAGGTGACGAAATTTGATCCTAATTGGGCGACTAATAAATTAGTGTGTATCTAGAGGTGGAGTACCATGCAGTACGCGGTGCGATGGGATCGATGAGATCGTTAGAGATGGGTTGTGCGGGTTTTTTTGGGAATTTGGGGTTCTGAGGTTGGAGTTTTGGGTTAGAGATATTATTTCCTTTTTGGGTAATTTTGGAGATTATTTTAAATTAGTTTGAAGTATTGTCTTTGTTTCCATTGGTCGCGCGGTTAGAGGTTGACTGGTGATCAGTTTATGGGTGATGTGAGGTTGATGTGATGACTTAATGCCAATATTATCTATCTGAGACAATTTCATTCTTTTATTTGGGAATCATTTTTCTCCTTTCATAGAGTCTTTTGTGGGATCTGTTGTCTTTTGTTGTGGCTCGGTCAAGTGTTGCTTTACCCGCGGATGCTCAATTGGCTCTGAAACTGGCGCCAATGAACAGCTGATAAATTGAATCAATTAGGAATTGGTTATCAAAGTTATATGATTTCTTTTATTTTTGGTTTTTTGAAAAGAATTGTGTATTTGGGATATTCTGCTTCAATAATCAATGATAAGATGAGGTAGCGACCGAATTGAAAAGTTGTCACAAATTAAGTATAAAAGTTGAGTAATTATGTACTTAGTGTACTCTAAGTAATTGAAGTTTTGTTTCTAGTCTGTCGTCTGACTGCTTTGAAGCCTTCATAAACCAGAATCAAGTGAAGATTTAGTTACTCACTCTCTATAAGAGAATGATGAGACAGAATTTCTTGGATCTGAGATTTATCCTCTTTCTTGAACCAAATAAGTCATTGCTTGTTTAAGAGAAGCGAAACAACTCAAATAAGGGTACTTCCGTGTGAATCTATATTAGACCCTGAAAAGACGAATCGATATTCTTCTACGACTGTTTTCTCAATACTATAATAAAAATGACAATAGAACAAATGTGTTTCTTTATAAATCATCTAGTTAGGCTAATATGTAGTTAATTAGCTTTGAGACTATTCCACTCTCTCAAGTACTGTGAACTGGCTGGTCAGTATTGAAAACTTCTTGATCTTGCAAATTCCTTGATCTTCAATACCCTTGAAATAAACAAAATCTTGTTTTCCTTCATTCATGTTACTCCCATCAATTTGTGTACTACTGGCCAATTTAATACAACAGTACTATTTTTGTCTAGTTTGAAAAAAAAAAAAAAAAAAAAAATTGAAACCTATAATTTCAACTATATTTCTTTCTTTAAGCTTAGAGTCGAAAGTTTTCATGCTTTTAAAAATGCCTTGTTATCTTGATCACGCACAGATTTCAATTTGCAGCCACTTTTCCACTTCAAAAATCCCCATATTCTCCTATGCGACCACGTAGATCGCCAATCGAGGCGCAAACAGACTATGGGAATATTTTTTTTACTGATCTCAAAGAATCTCAAAAAAAAAGTTTCGGTTCTGATCATCTGGGCCAATGCACTGGCGCAAACTCGCCTCTTGAAGGTTTAGTTAGTCCTAATCGGGATCCAAACGAAAAGCCATGCGTAGCAAATAAATACAGAACAGCAGAATTTCTCAAAGGTGCTTTTGATAATGAAGGAACGAGCTCCTCGAGAAAATCAGTCGAATTTTCTTCGAATTCCGATATTGAACATCGGTTTGCAGATAGAGAGCATTCAAACAATAATCTCTTTGGGAATGAATTGCTGGAGAAAGAAAATCGAGTAAATCTGAAGGTAAATACGAATGATGAAAGTTCGGCATTCGAACCTCAACCTCCGAATCAGAACTATAATTTAGGCCGATACCGGAAGAAAAAACAGGTTGTTTCACCAATGAAAACATCCCAATTGAAACTAGATGAAGATGATTCCAAGTTACCCAAATCTGGCTCTTCAAGTCAAATTTGCAGGGAATATCCAGAAAACTCGTCTCACTCAGAAAGTGCGTTCGAACCGCTTTTAGTGGACAAAAATAGTCTTTGTCAACAAAGAATCCCAGATGTGGAGTTGAATTTTCTTAACCAAGACCCTGTTCGAGAAAAATCTTTTGTCATTGCGCCAAACTCTTATAAATCAGAAAATGGGGGTTCTATGGGTTTATTCGAACCAATTAAATCTTATGGAGTGGCCAATGAGAGCCATGTAATCTCTGCTGACTCCACTTCTCTTTTTGACTGCATTCCTGGCGTTCAGCAACCCATTTTTTACCATGTTCCACCCAAAATTGTGACACCGAATTTCAATACTGACTGCGCTTTTACCTCCAAAGCAGAGAAACATAGGGTTCTGGTCTCTTTCAATGGCGAGCTGAGAACAAATGAAAGTAGCCTGAAAGCAATTCTGTCTAATTCAGAGAGCATGAAGAATTTTTCTGATTTTCGATGCAACAGTTTGAAATCTGACAAGTATAGTCCAAAAGCTGATTTTGATGAATCGACAGCTGGATTGAATTCTCTTGAACCAGAAAACTCGCAATATAAAGAAAAGAGGTCTGGTTTAGTAGTTCCAAAAGAAAGTAATGAATCTGTTTCGGAAAAAAACTCTCCAATAACAGATAATTCTTCTATAAAGAGTTCTAATTCCTCTTTGAGAGATGCAAGAGAAGAATGTGGGCAGAATACAAAAGAAGCTAAGTGGAAGTTAAAGGAAGCTGAGGGGAAGTTAAAGGAAACTGAGGGGAAGTTAAAGGAAACTGAGGGGAAGTTGGAAGAAAGTGAACAAAAGTTGGAAGAAGCTGAACAAAGATTAAAATGTGCTGAGCACAGCTTAAAATGTGCTGAGCACAGCTTAAGAAGAGCGGAAATTAGAATTAGAGCTACCGAAGAAGCTCTTGAAACGTCTAATAATTCTCACAAGTCTCTTTTAAAAACGCATGACAGCATTACAACTGAGTTGATTGATACTTCAAAGAATTACTCTGAAGCAGTGAAGAAAAATGAGCGTAATTGTCAAGACATAACAGATTTGAAACAACAAGTCGAATTAAAAGAGAACAAGATAACCTCTTTAAATGAGAAGATAAGTCAGTTTGAGAAAAAGAATGAATCGTCAGAAAGTGAAATTTCTATTTTATGTCAAGCAAATAGAAAACTTGAAGGAGAAAAAAAGGTATGGGAAGTTGAAAAATCGAAAAACGCCAACGCCATTGCTACTCTCGATAGAAAAGCTCAAAATTTAGAAACTCAAGTGAGTGAATTAACCAATCTTAATGCGAAGATTTCTTCTGAAAGTGAACTGGAAAAGCAACGTCTTCAAGAAGAACTCAAAGAATTGGAACTCAAATTGAAAAACGAAGCTAAAGATTCAAACCATAGAATAGCCGCTGGGCACACAGATTCAATTAACAATATGGCTGACGAATTGGATAAAAGACAAGTGGAAATTATCAAACTCTCTCAAGAGAAAGCTCGGCTTCAAGAGAGTATGAAAAAGAATATGGAATTACATGATAGGGAGCTCTATGAACTCAAGAGTGATAACAACAGATTGGAAAACCAATTGAGAAAATTTGATCTAAAAAATTCGAGGGTAAAGGTTACGAAATCATCAAATAATTCGGTCTCCAATTCTTCCGCTGCTCTATTGAATTCTGAAGTGGAAGCATTCAGCCTTTCCAAATCTTTGCTTCCAATAGACATGGAAGACAGATGCAAAATGGTTTACATAGCATACAAAAAGAAAGCAAGACTTTCAGAAAGATTGAAATTGTTTGAAGATATTATAATTGATTCAAGGTTGGCCACTTATAGTGATGTGAGGTTCCGTGAGGTGCTAGGTCGATCGATGAGCGATTTTTTAGAGGAATGTCTTCAGTTTGTCCAAAGCAAATCTATAAAAGAAGACCAAGTTTTAGATCCAAAAAGATATGCTGGCTCTATTCAATTTCTTTGCTTTCTTTATAACTGTCTTATTGAAACGGAAGATGTGAAAATCAAAGAGCGTATTTTGAATGATATGAGAGAAGAGCAATGTATTTATCGCATCGAAATGGGTCTTCCTGATATACGGATAATTGACAATGACGCTGGAAACGGTCCTAGACGAGTGATTTTTAGGGCCGCTGGTCCAGCGCCTTCAATTTACGATTCTCCGGACCTAGCGAAAATTTCTAAGTTGTTTGAACCACCTAGAACAATTACTAGGCATTCAAACGAGACATCCAGTGAATATTCGCAACGAAGAGCACTTCAGTTTTCGAATTGGCGCCAAAATCTCGAAAATAAGTATATCGTTCGCGAACACGAGTTGGTAGAACAAAGAAAAAAGTTGTATGAAATGGATGAAAATTTGAGAATTCTTGAACGAGAATCTGAAATTCACGAAGTAAAACATGATTTCTACTCTCATTCGATTCGCCTTATTCTTTTATCCGTTTGTACGATGATTCTCGAATACAATGCTCTGAGGGATATACAAGATTTAAGAGCACTTCTTCTTTGTTCAGAGAGTATGAGTCGGCTTCTTCCGTTGATAGCGGAATTCTTGCCTCGTGCTTTGAAGGAAGCTTTGGAGGCATCTTCTGGAAGTTGAGCAGTGGAGCGATAAGTTCATATGCAATTGTCGCGATGGTTATGAGATCTTGTAAGGGGGTTTTTCATTTCCTTCTTGAAATAGAACCTTGAGAAATATTGATTACCGATCCAGGTCAAACCAAAGCATTTTCTTTTTCTTTATTGCATTTGAATATCACGCTGGCCAGATTATTAAGGCCGCTCTGCCCATCCAACCGTTTATAATAAAAAAAAAATATATTGTTTGCATTTAAACCCTTTATATCCGCTACGTTGCTAAAAAATAAAAAAATTAATGAATTGGAATTGGAAATATGAGAGAGGTGGTCTATTCATAGAAAAGTGTCAAAACCTGTATATAACACCCCTCACGTATACATACAAACTAAGCCTCACAGAACATACTGCTTTTTGAAACCAACGAGACGTATTCCACGCTTTACGCTCAAAGCTTCCAAGTTCATAACCACTCACAACCAAGTTCAAAACCACTGTGATTATTAATTACAAGTCATAACCTCTCACAACCACTCACAACTACTCATAACCAAGTGAAACCTACCTCTTAACGAAAGCTGAACGTTACCTACATTGACAATATGTTCCGTAGAAACCATCGTCGTTCATCTAATGAAAGCGAAGACGACTCTTCAACACCAACAACCAATCAAAACACCGCTACCCAAAAGTCTAGAAAGCCCCCTAATACGGCTTTCCGTCAACAAAGACTTAAAGCCTGGCAGCCAATTTTGACGCCAAAAACGGTAATTCCTCTACTCTTTGTTCTTGCAGCCGTCTTTGCTCCTCTAGGAATTGCAATCATATATTTCACCTATAACGTCGAAAACATTGTTATTGATTATTCCGGATGTGGTTCTCTTCAAAGTACTAGTTATGAGCCAATGCCTTCAAGTAGGACAGATTGGCATTTTAGATCGACATCAACAAATCCAGATTTGAAATGGAAAGTAGTTAATGGAACTGATTCTGATGGCGACGCTTCCCAGACGTGTTTTGTTCAATTCACTTTACCAAGAGACTTAAATCCGCCTCTTTACATGTACTACAAACTTACGCGGTTCTATCAAAACCATCGTAAATACGTAGAATCTTATGATGCGGGTCAATTGGCAGGAAAAGCGGTCCCTGCGCAATCTTTATCCACAAATTGCGCTCCTTTAAGTAGAAGACATAAGAAGCCTATTTATCCATGTGGACTTATTCTGAATTCATTGTTCAACGATACGTTCACAAGTCCGATTTTGTTGAATGCAAAAAGTGGCTCGAATAATGAAACCTATGAAATGTCTCAGAATGACATCTCCTGGAGTTCCGATATTAATCATCGGTTCAAGAAAACCCAATATAATCCTCAAGACGTAGTGCCTCCACCTAACTGGGCTAAGATGTTTCCTCAGGGTTATAATGAGACTAATATGCCTGATTTGTCACAGTGGCAACATCTTCAAAACTGGATGCGTACGGCGGCTTTACCTACTTTTTTCAAATTATACTCGAAAAACACTACCGCCATAATGTCTTCTGGAACTTACGAAGTCCAAATTGGGTTGAATTATCCTACAGAGATCTTCGGCGGTACTAAATCTTTAGTCATTACAACTAACTCCATTCTTGGAGGAAGAAATATGAGTCTAGGTATTATTTACTTTATTGTGGCCGTTCTTTGTTTGGTTTGTGGAATTGTCTTCTTCTTGCAATATTTGATTAAACCAAGAAGAATTGGTGAACATAATTTCTTACAAGGAAATAGTTCTAGGGAAGCAAATATTCGAGAACAATTGTGAATTGATAATATTAATTGGATGTTGAGTGCAGGTGGTTTTGTAAACAAAGAAGTTGCCAATAAAGAGTTGTTGAAATCTTGAATTTTGATTTTGAGTGTTTATTGTGTGTGTAGGCTCGATAATTGTGGGCGTGATTGGATTCAGGATTGTGGATATAGTTAAATAAGATGCATTGGCCAGTTCTATGTGATTGGTTGATTGAATGGGTTGAATGAATAGCTCATAACCACTGAATAATCAATTTAATAATTCCGCCTACAACTAGAGTTTCGAGATTGATTTATTTCCCACGTAAGTGGATTTTTCCAATCTTATATTCTCAAACCATTACTAGCGCCGGGCAGTCAGAATTCTAAATCTGTATCTAATCTAAAAATGATGGTTTTATTTAATTATAAAAGGTTTAAATTTCCAAGCATTTTCTGTTGGTCACACATATTTAAAAGCAAACTTCGCCGGCCAACTAAGACTTTGATGATTCAAAATTTTATTGAATAACAATACAAAAGGTAATAAGATTTTGCAAAGAGATAAAAAAAACGCTTTCAAATGATTTGACGAGATCGCATCTCAAGCCGGAAAAATGTCGTAGCCTTTGCTTAAAGGGAGACATATTGGGGCACCTGGAAAAAAACAATATTGAAAGTAGACACTTTATGTGAGTATCTAACTGTAGAACCCCCTTAAACCCTTAAGCCTCCGAGTAAGTTTTAAGACTCGACTCAGTGCTAACTTAGCGATGACCCAGTTGACCACCAAAACGAAAGTTTGCACAAAACTGTCAAGTTGAAAAAATATCTACCCTTATTATCAAAGCCATTCCAAAGAGTTTAAATAGTTCTTAAATGTCCTAAAAAGTTCACCCAAGTATACTCTTTTGGAGGTGTTTTAGCTGCAAGCAAGACAACTAGCAAACCTCGAAATGAAATCAACTAAATTAGAAAAAGATTGAGTTATTTTAAATGATGTATTTTAACAAAACCTGTACACCTCATTTCCCGTATTTGACATTAATTAAATTTCACTTTCTTTGAAACTCGTCTGTCTCTGAAACCCAGCCCTGCACATACCACCTCCACCAAAATCAACTACTTCTTCACTCTTACCACATCAACAGGTTATGAACGTGAACCCCCATCTTCAATATTTACAGGATCCTCAGGGATCACTGGTATTGATGCAGCAACGTCAATTACAACAACAAAGACAACATATGCTTCAAGGAAACCAGGGTCAAGGTCAGGGTCAAGGTCAAGGTCAAAATCAAGGTCAAAGTCAAAATTCCAATCAAAATCAAATGGGAATGAACTTTTTGAATCAGGTTCATAACCCTCATAATCAGGTTCACAACCCACATAACCAGTCTCTCAATCAACCCCCACATAATCAGGGAACTAATGCTCTTAACCAAGGTCTTAACCAATCTGGAGCTCTCAATCAAAACCTTAATACTGGCTTGAATCAGAATTCAGCTCAAGGTGGAAATTCCATTAATCCATTATTATCCGTTCTCAATGGAAGTGGTAATGTAGGCGGTGTAGGCGGTGGAGGAGGCGGAGGCGGAGGCTCTTCGGTGAATTTCAATCCAAATCCATTGTTGCAAATGCAATTGCAACAATTGCAACAACAACAACAGCAACAGCAGCAGCAGCAAGGTCAGGGACAGCGCCCACAACCACAACAAAGATTTTCTAACCCTGCGTTGCAGCAACAACAGGGCCAACAGCCATCTGCACAAGCACAAGCAGCACTGCCTCTTCCAATGCATCTTCAAGTTCCACAGCAAAAAGTTCCTATTATTAAAGAGGTATGGAATTTCAACTTAGAGTATGAATTCAACGCTTTGAGAAACTTCATTAACGATAAGACCGCCAACGTTTTCATCTCGATTCATCAAGAAATCCCAGGAATCGTGGCTCGACCTGTTGGAACGTTTAAAACGTCTGCAGATTATCATTTTCAGACGTTACGTTCAAATTCCGATCTTCTTAACATTATTCAATTATCTCTCTGTGCGGTGAAGGTACTTCCAAACAACGCCGGTAGCAATCACACAAGCAGCACCAACGCCAATAATTCTGATGGTGGTAGTGGTGGTGGTAACGGAGGTGACGTGAGTAATTCTATTATTTGGCAATTCAACTTCTTATATGACGTCACCAAAGAAATGTTCAATGAAGAACATTTGTCAATGTTGGCGCTGACTTCTCAAATAAACTTTGCATCTCATATGAGCCAAGGTATTCCTCATTTTGCATTTGCTGAGTTGATGATGGATAGTGGATTATTATTAGATTCATCAATTAATTGGTTGAGTTATCATTCTGGCTATGATTTGGGATTTTTCATTAGTTTATTAACGAACGATCTCTTGCCAAATGATGAGGTGGATTTTTCTTGGTGGTGCGATAAGTATTTCCCAAGCTTTTATGATTTAAAACATATTGGTACTCAACTTTTATCGAAACTGGGTGATGACAGCAATACTGCCATTAACAGCGCTAATGGTGGTAACGGCAGTAACAATAACAATGGCGGTAGCAGCAACAGCGGTAATAACGGTGGAAATAATGGAAATAATTCCAATAGCGCTAATAATGTTGGCGGGGGAAGTGGTGCTGGCGCGGGCAGTGGAAATGGTGCTGGAAAAGGCTCAAATAAACCTTCAGTTGAATATTTGGCTGAAGAGTTGCATCTTCTTCCAATTTCTCCTGTCATTCGCCAATATTTTACTTCCGCGCTGGGTCCATTCAATGGCCAATCACAACCTCAACAAATGACATCCACTTTACATGCGTACTTACTTATGGAATGTTTCAAGGAACTTTTGAGACAAACCAATTATGATTTAAGTGTTTTTGCGAAGTTCAAGGGTTATGTATGGGGTCTTGGTAAGGGAGCCACTGAAGAGAAAAAGTGAATTTATGATGAGAAAGGCTAGTGGGGGTGAACTAGAAGAATAGATGAGTGATTAGTGATTAGTTATTAGTGAGAAGCGTTTTGTGAATGGTCGTAATGATTTCGGCTATAAACTTCTAGGCTTTACTCATAAGTGATGCAGATTAATGTACAATAGTGATATAAATGATAAACCGTAAATAATTCTCAGCAATGAAGTCAGTAGCATCGGCGTTGGAAGCGTCAGCGACGTCTTCAATTTCCTTAGTTCTCCTCCGCTTCTTCAGCGGCCCCCTCGACGGCCTCTGCGGCATCCTCGACCTCTTTAAAAGCTTCAGCCTCAGCTTCGGCCTCAGCTTCAGTGGCAGCTGTTCTCGCACGCTTAGAAGCAGCCTCTCTCTCACTTCTCTTTCTCTTGTGAATGGCCTTCTTATCCTCTCCTGTTCTTACCTCTTCATCCTTTGGTGGACTAACAAACCATGGGATTTTACCTCTGTTGAAGTCATTAAGCACTTGCTTAGCAACAGCAACCTCATCTGGTTCACCTCCCTTCAACAAACGACCTTGCTTTCTAGCAATAAGCTCAATAAACTCAGTGCTTGCTTGCTCCAACAAAGAAGGATCATCTTCATATTTACTCCACCCTTTAATCTCATAAGTTCTCTCCAAGTGTTTCCTTTCGCATTTTGAAAGCATATCTGGAATATATTGTTCAGGTGCCGATACGTGTTCGACTCTCACAACACCACGGAACAAAATATCCGATTGTGTGTCTCTACTACTTGGCGGAACGATACCAGGACAGTCAATGAGGAAGATACGTTTCATTAAAGTGATGTACTGCCACACCTTTGTTTCACCAGGAATAGGTGCGACTGTGCATACTTTCTTTTGACGCAAAGTGTTGATGATTGACGATTTACCTGTGTTTGGGTAACCGATAAATCCGACAGATATTTGTTTTCTGTCACTGTGAAGTGTTGAGAATTGACGTAATAATTGAATGAGAGAACCTTTACCGAATGAATTGTTGATAGAAGCATGGAATGCTAAAGTCGGGAAAGACTTTGAAAGGTGTTTAACCCAGGCAGCCTTATAATGTTAGTATAGAACGAAATAATAAATATTTTGGAGTTAAAGTTGCAAAAGAAGAAAGAGAGAAGAGGAGGAAAAAAAATTGAACTAAAGTTGAGAAAAAGAAAGATGAGAAATGGTAGAATGACGGCTTCAATACTACGGACGACTTCACAGACAGAAAAAGTCCAACTCAAGATGATGCCGCGGAATCCCTGGCGATTAAAAAATACTTTTAATCAGTGTGACCAAAACCCGCTCCAGAACGGATTGGGTCTGACAAGTCAAAGACAAGTCAGGGTTACGGCGGGAAACGTTGATCTTCCAAAGACGTAACAGGCGACAATGTGAACGATGCAAGCATCAGATTGTTACCCTGACAAAGGCCTTTGGGACAGAAAGAAAGAGTAGAATTGAAATTTGAAAAAGGGTAAATGAAGTGAAATTTGTGAAAAAAATGAAGAGAGTGAGAAAAGAGGAAAGGGGTGAATAGAGTGAAGTGAATAAAGGAAAAGAGCCGAATAGGAAATAAACGGGGGATACATACTGCTACCCATGTAGGGATTAAGTCACACTTATTCAAAACATAGATCAAATGTTTATGTGGACATTCTTCACGGATATATTTTTCAACGGACTCACATCGAGTTCCAAGAGGATTTCTTGCATCTAGAACATGAATGACCACATCTGAGGAGTCAATAACTTTATATAGTTCATTCCAAATACGTTTAGATTGACCTTTGTGGAAAATGGCTTCTTTAGCTTCTTGAGTGAAATCATCTTTGTCCAAAAACGAGCCTCCCATCAAACCTAAAGTAGCATCCAAATCTTGTTTATCTTCATATTTTTGACTGTCAGTAGCTGTGAGTTCAGCAAGTTCCTCCAATGAGGAAGCAGCTTGAGTTCTAGGCTTCTTTCTTTGTTGTTTAGGGCCAAAAGTACTTGAATAAGATTCTGTTTCAATGATTCTTGCAGTTGGAGATTCTGTTGAATCCTTTTCATCCAATAAAGACATTGGCAATCTATTTCTTCTTAACAATACAGAGTAAGTATCATGTTTCTTGTCACCCATAGCTTCACGGAAATGAGTCAAAGCATCTTGGCCAATAACACGAGTATTGCCAAACCACTTTCTATTTGGGTCAACACGTGCAATAGGAGCGTCTGTAGATTGTAATGCGGCCGCACGAATGATTTCACCCTTTGCATTTCTGACTGCACGGCCAGTTTTATACATTTGTAAGTGCTTGACCTTCTTAGCATCACGATAGAAGTTTTCACCTTTCACGCGAAGGTTCGAGTCACGAGTATCGCCTTCTCTTGTGCGTCTTTGTTTTTCTTTTTTTTGCGTACCCATTGTGTGAAATTGTTTTTTGGGGGGTGGTGGACGTGAGGGAGGAAGTAGTAAGAAATATTTATTAGTGCGATGAGTGCGATGAGATGGCCGCGATGGGCTCGATGGCCCCGATGGCCGCGATGAACTGAATTCGAAGCGGAATGGCGAGCAGACAAAAAAATAAAAGTAATTTTTATTTATTTCTGATGGTTTCAATTTATTTGATCGGAATTTATTTTCTTGTTTTTTTAGTTTGTTTCTGTAAAGGGATGTGAGTAGGTATATAGGGGAGGGGTTAAATAGTTATAAATTTCACAATTTCATTGCTCTCTTTTTTTTTGATTCGATTGGGTTGAAATTAATTAAGCTCAATTGTTGTTCTTCGTTTACATCATGAATTGTAGTTGATTGTATTTGATCGAGGTCAATAGAATAGTATTGGGTTGAGCGTTTGGTTCACTGAAAATCTCCTCTTGAAGAAATTGTCACTTCATTACCTTAATTTTAATATACTCAATCAATTATCAGGAGATAATACGAAGTGGCTCATAAAAAGATATATCTTTAATGTTCAATTCGTGGCTGCAAGAGTACCTCCACAACTTAATTAGTCAACGTTCAATTAACTTTCACATACATCTGATTAATACAAATTTAAACAAAAACATTTTATTTATCTTTAAAACAAATTATTTTCGATTCATTATATTCTTCTTTTCTCAAAGCAATTACAATTAGATCAATTGTTCGCGACTTGTTGCTAAGTTTGCAACTTTGATTGTAAATATCTGATTTCTCGAAAAGTAAACAAACAATTGCCAACACGAAAACAAAATAATCATAAACAATTTTTCCATTCAATTCTTAGAAACATTAAAAAATTATTAATTGAAATCATCATATGACCCCACAATCCTCGCCCTGACTATAATTGCCTTCCCCTAACTCCCCAAGGCAATCTCCATAATTCCCCCAAACTCGAAGCAAACAACTCAATTCGCATAGCCTTTTTAGTTTTAATAACTAAATGACTTCTCTTACCTTTTTGAAGGACCTCTCTCCAACTCAAGATCATTTTCTCAAACGATTTTTGGTCGAAGCTTGTCTAAAAGATGAACTCCACCACTTATCTGAGCCTGGCTGTCTTGGAAATTTAGGCCCGCCTTTTGAAGCAAGTGAAGAGAGCGAACTCCTTGATTTACCTCTTCTCAAGTACTTTTTCAGCAACTTCGTGGCGTCTTTTCCCTTTATTACCAATAATCCGGAAGCTGAACAGTCAATTTTTTGGAATGATACGGTCCAACCTTTTTTAGAGAGTATAAATTCAAAACGTCTTTCCAATTCCACTGATAGAAAAGAGAATATTACTAAACGTAAACAAATCAATACTCGTTTATTACGCACTCTCTTACTTTTCTTTAATTCAATGCTTAGCTCGAAAAAAGAAATCGAATACTTATCCAATGATCATTTAAAACCAACAGATCAAGGGAAACTTGATAAATTGGCTCAAACGGAAGTCTCCCTGAAACGTGGACTCGGGGCCGTTTATACACCTCATGGCCTCCACGAATATTCAAAAATGGATTATGTAAGCAACTTAAATATAGACATTATAGCTGTAGAAATTGTTCGGAATGAAGAAATGACTGAAAGCTGGTCCATATTCAATCCGTTCAGCACCATCAAGAACTTCAAACTGCATTATTCATATATTCTTCAAGTGACAAAAAGATCGAAACATGATTCTTCGACAACATATACGAGTCATTTCATTTCAAAGAAAATCTCTGATTTCGAACACTTGGAATCTTCCTTGAAAAAGACATTCCCAGGACTTATGACCTCTTTAAATCGTCTTCCTCGTAATATAAAACACGATAAGGGTGTACGGGTTCATTCTAAGGACGAAGATAAAAGTGAGAGAAGAAATCTGGATATATCCGATTTTTCAGAAAAGGTCAGTCTACCTGATGATAGTCTGCAAGTGTCTGTCACCAGAAGTGAAACACATAAGTTTTATAGAGAGAAGCACCGGTTAGCGCTTCGTGGATATTTGCTTAATTTAAGCAGTATTCCTGAAATAGCACATTGTGAAGCATTTCAGACGTTTATTTCCGAACCTTCAGCTACATTCTACGACTTGACTCCGCGCCAACTTAAAGACTATAAACAACGGTTTCAGCTCGAGAAAAATAGGCTTGCAACACAAGAAGAGTTTCAAAATCGAATCGCAAATGTTGTTTTCCATCTTTCCAAAAACATCGAACACTTCAAAACTCAGATCATCTCGGAACCGCACCTGCTTAATAAAGTCTTTGAAGAAATCGGAACAAGTCAATCCGTGGAAGACTTATCCCCACTTCTCAAAACTTTTATAGAATGGTGTAAACTTGAAGTTGCTGCAACATTATATCAAGTGTTTCTTACACAAGATAATTCTAGTGAATGGTTCCATAAGTGTCGGAAATTTCATCGCTTGTTTCCGTATAAAGTCTGTTATGGAATTCTTAAGTATACTAACCCAGTAAGTATTATGTCTAGGATTGTTGATCTTCTTCTTATGGATATTCCTACTTTCAGCCGGAAGAAGGATAATCACGTGAACAATCTTTTGTCGATGATCTTTGTAACTTTATTAGATGAAGATTTGGGTGACTATCTGAAGGAGCGTTCAAAGCTTATAAGCGAGGCGCCAATCAATGACCCTAAATTCGATATTTTTAAGCAACGTATCGAATACTATGTCAATGAATTAGATTACGATCTTCAGGAAGACGTCAAGGAAGAAGCTGTTAAATCAGGAACTGATCAATTGATGGAAATCTTAAGCTCTGACATCGTTCTGCCACCGCTTACTGAATATGACCGTGCTGTACTTGAAAGAGAAATAAAGCCTTCCTATACAGCGTATACGCTGTTAGAAAAGAGTAAGAAACTCGAGGGAACCTCGATTTATACATCGTTGAAGCAGTTGTGGCAGCTAGATGTTCGAACACGTGACAAAAATGTTTTAAAACAAATGTGGCAAGAACCAGAACTCACAAAGTTAATTAAAAAGTTTTTGACTATCTTCTATCAGCCGCTCATGAAAGTTATGAAGAAATGCGACGTCCACCTTGTCTTCTTAGACTTTCAACACTTCTTGGATGACCTCATTGCGGAGCTCACGAAACTTGATGAGGGCGGAATGTATTTCACTAGCTCTGTCGAGATGTTTGACCGGTTCAAGCGTCTTTTAGATAAACACGAGAATGGATTTTGGCGTTTCTTGCGTGACCTTTACCTGAAGGACGACAGCCATTTGTTCATGAATTTGATTAAATGGATAGAAGGGTTCCTTGTTGCGTTACGTCAGAAATTCGTGGCGCCAGAGTCTGTGGAGCTTGATTTCAGTGCGATGGTGCCAACTTCGCCTGTGGATGCAGATAATTTCAAGAAGGAGCTTAATATGCAGATCGATGCAATTTTACGTAAGAGATCTCTATTGAAAGAATATTTGGAAGAAAGCGCTGCTGTGAATTCTGGCTCTGATCGGTCCACTCCGGTCTCTCAGTCTCAAACTCAAGGGTCTGAAGGCTCAGATGAGAACATATCTGCACAGAAGGCTATGGGCAAAAAATGGAATAATATTAATTCTTCTGTTTTTGAGGTTCAAGCACAAGATCTTGGCCTTTCAAATGAGGAGTTTGCAGAGTTCAATTTCTCGGCGGGAGAAGAGAAGAGTGGCGTAAACAATCGCACATCAAAGGTTTTACAAGAAATAGCGAAATTGAATGCAGCTGCAAAAGAGGAACTTGGGCCGGAACTAAAAAAATTGGTGGTTCCAGCCCATCAAAAAATAAGAGACATTCTAACATCACCTACTAATCAGGTCTAACTAAATCAAGTAAAGGATCAATATTGTAGTAATTAATAAACAATTGAAATTTTTACTATATATTTGAGAAAAATAAAATAAGACTTTTTCTTACCCAATCGGGCCAAACATTAATATACGCTTTGTAGTCGCATAGACGAGGCTGCAAAATCCGTTGGGCCGCGACACTTATATGCAATCTTGACATAACTTTCAATTAAAATCAGAGTTACTTGATCTTTGTACCGTTGTGAAAGAAATTATTATAAAAATATTATCGGTTTTTTCTAATGGAATTAATGAATATGTAAATTTGTTTGTTGTTGTTTTTTGCCGATTCCTGTATATAACAATAAAAGAAACGAGCGCATGCTCATTAAGTGCCCCTATTAATTACCCATCAATAAACCCGATACGCTTCGGCAAAACTGCGTTTCATACGGTTTCTTCAATAAATAACCTGATTTGCAATTCATGGTTAGAAGCACTTACTCGTAATTATCTGTCAAAGCACGAGCGCCTAAAAGCAGACCAAGTGCATTTACTCATCCCTACTCATTTTCCAAACCCGTCACATCCAACATTTCATCACCCCACAATGTCAGAAACAACGGTTCGACACAGATTTAATGCTCAAGAGCCCTTATCAAAGCTGGCAGAAGAACATTTGGTAGAAAGATTAGATGCATTCCTCTCATCCATCGAACAACGTCTTCATAGCTTCGAGACGTATTTCCAACTCACGGGAACGGCCGGAGAAGAATCTGATGAATTACACAAACTGCAGTCACTGCTGCTGCCTTTGCCTCTGTCTCGACGGTCGAGTGTAGTTTCCATGAGTCAGATGAAAGATTTCTCTCGAAGTAATCTTAACAAGGTCTATGAACAACTCACCATGGTGAAAGACCAAATGCTTCAAACTTCAATCATGAATTTGGAGTATTTGTATAAGACTCTAGATGACAAATATAACGATTTGTTTGATCAGGATGGCATAGAGATCCCTGAATCTCGAGGACTGGAAGAAAATGTTGGTGCAGGTAATAGTCGAGATTTACTATCTCGGAAAATCATAACAAACCTTCACTTTTTTGAAGAAAAATTGCTTCAAATCGACCATTACATTAAAAGTAAAACTCCGCTGGCGACTGATGCATATGAAGAAGACGCAAAATTCAATCGATTCAGATTCTTCAACTTCAACAAAGCTCTCAAACTCGGCCAATCTAAATATTTGCATTATTATCAATTACCGCTCAGTTGGCGTGAAAATCGGTACATTATTAATGGATATAGGTTCACGCTTCTGCACCAGACAATGTGGGAACTGATTTTCCATTTCAACCATAATGAGACTTTGAATATTTGGACTCATTTAGTTGGTGCTTTGGTCATGACGTACCTTGGACTCGTGCATTACCCCAAAACTGAAGCATTTGCACATAGTACTGTTGGAGATAATGCGATTATGGCATTATTTATTTTTGCATCTTTAAAATGTTTGGTTAGTTCGGTTTTATGGCACACATACTCAACATTTGCTCATTTAACCATCCGCAATCGGTTTGCTTGTGTTGATTATACCGGAATTACTGTTTTGGTGACCTGCTCAGTGATTTCCGCCGAGTACTGTAGTTTATATAATTACCCTAAACTTCTAGCCCTATTCATGAGTTTTTCAATTGTCGCTGGATTAGGAGGGTTTGCATTCAATTGGTCTAGCTACTTCGATAGACCTGAATGTCGTCCATTACGTATCGGCTTCTATGTATGTCTTGCAGGCCTTGGAGCACTTACATTCTTATGTAAGTGGTACTACGATGGTATTTTTGAAGCTGTGACATTTTACGCTCCATTAACATATAGATCTTTTGTTTGGTATTGGATCGGAGTTATTTTCTATGGTGGGCTTATCCCTGAAAGATGGAGATACGACGTCATCATCCATGAAGACGAAACGTGCCACCATTCACATAGTGCGCTGGAGGTTTTATTGGGTCACATTGAACATTCCGGTGAAGAAGAACTCGAAAATCTTACCAATCAAATTAAAGACGCTGATGCCGTTTCGAGAAGAAATAGTATGGCCACCGTCAACACTATAGAATCATTGGCAAGTTATCATAGTGTGGAAATGATTCCAAATGATGAAAACGCTGTTGTTGATGATCCAAGTGGTGAAAATTCAACTTCTTCGACTGCTGCGGAGGACTCGGATGAGGTTAAGTATAAGGATATTTTGGAAACTCATTTCCCAGAAAGGCCTAAGCTTACACCTTATCATAATGATTTTCTTTCTCTTTGGTGGGTGGATTATGTGTTACAAAGTCATAATTTGTGGCACGTGTTCGTTGTTTTTGGAGTTATTGGTCACTATTTCTGTATAGTGGAGATGCTTGAACGGAACCATCAAGATCTTATGGGACTTTTAGTATAATATTAATTGTATGTTTTTGTATTGTGTAAGCATCTTTTTTCATATGTTCTGGCTTTATATTGTGTTATGGGTTGAAATCTCGGCGGCGTAAAAAAAGTTTCCAACAATTTATTTAAGCAAGAAAAATCAATCCTAATGTTAATAATTGCATTTGAAAACTACAGGAAACAAGAAAATAAAAAAAAGTAGGTGCTGCAATAAGCTATCTCTAGGTCTTGTCAAAGTCTGATGGTGTTTACAAAGGTCAAGAAGAATAGGAAGGTTACAAAATTTCAGTGAAGACATTCAATAAGCATGTAAATACTATTAATTTTAGACATGTATACTTTGTTTGTCTCCACTGTCCCTTTTGGTTCTCAACTTAAGATGGTATTCAAAAAGAACGGTTCGGGTGCCGAAACTCGCACAGTGGGACCGTAAATTTCGGAATTACTTTAAACACCCGTACACCAACTTTAGTCTGAACTCAAATTCCTCGTTCGCTATATCCCTAATTTTATATCTCTTTAGTCTAGCATATGAGGCATCCCCGGATCTATTTTCTGTTTGATCATCATAACTATTCAAATAGTAGCAAGGGAGAGTTCAATGAGTTTAAAAAAGGACCTGCATATAAACATTAAAATGTTATTATCGGAATTTTAAAGCCAATAAAAACAAAATTAAGTTCAAAAATATCTTTAAAATGTAATTTAAATACCTTTTTTAGTCGATCAGCAAGTAAAATCAATTTTTCTTCATCCTGTGTTGAGATATCCCCATTTGAATATAAGATTCGAATATCGGAAAGGGACCTCCCTTTAGATTGAAGCTAATTCATAAAATCATATGACAAGACCATAAAATTAAAAAACCCCCACATGCAAAGGCTCCTAATCAATAGCCAGTCCCGAGTTTTCAAATTAAACCCCACTCTCCCACTTCCCCATCTATTTTGAACCCTGACAAACCAGCGCTGACAATATGTATACTTACATACATGCTGAAACATAAACAAAGTGCGAAAACAAAAGGGGGAAGTACATAAACATCAGTACACTCGAAACAAAATTTATTTTTTTAAAATACTACTGATTTGAACGTTTTTTTTCTATTAGTAGGGATTATGTGCTTTTTCGGCGCAAAAAAGTAACCGTTCTTTCTAAAACATATACTTTCTGAATAAGATAGTTTATCCGAGCCCACCGTTGAACTTTTCACGTCTTTTCGTTTCTTTTGTTTTTACTTTTTCTCACCGTCTCGTTCACAAGAGGCTGCAAAACCGGCGCCCAATATACACGCCCGGGTGAAAAGGCTTAATCTAGACATTTCCAAATGTGGATATTTACCCGCCATCTCATCACTCATCTGCAATATGATTGATGGACCGTCAATGAATTCGTGCTAGTGCCTGCACATAGTCGGCTCGTCTCGAGAAAATGTCATCATGTTACATTACAGTTCCGAGTTATCTGCAGTCGCGTTTCACAATTGAGTGAGAGCGATCGGAGAAAATATAGAGGGTCCGAGCGTTGTAAACGCTCTAGAAAAGATGAGAGAATCGGTATTTTTTAAATCCACCTTAAAATTTTTTATTTTTCAATCGGTTTCGTGAACTTCAAAAATTCATTCGCCACGATTTTCAATCAGCGAAAGCAATTAAATTGAATAGCAAACGATGTCAACAGGAATGCGGACTGCATGAGACGCTAGATTACATAGGTACCAACGTCCATGAATGCAGGACCATTGAAATTATAACCAAATGGATTCAAAATATAAATGGTACATGATTCCCAGGCTTCAAACATCTTAACTCATTAGACATTCATAAGTCAATCGCGTTTTAATATATATTTTAACGCCTTGCTTTTCCCCACCTTTTGATCCATATTTATTCCTTTGCTATTTGCAATATTAGGTGCCTCTTTCTATAATTTGCACCCACTCTACGATTAGCAAAAACATAAAATATTATGTTGGGAACTAGAACATCCACGTTCGGTCTTTCAGGGCGCCCGTTGCGTCTAGCCGTTACTTTAACCGCTGTCATTGGTTTCTCCCTTTTCGGTTACAACCAAGGTATGATGGCTGGTATCATTACCGGAACTGAGTTTAACGCTGAGTTTCCAGCCACCGACATGAGCAAAGGTGACAAGCACCACGTTACGGTCGTTCAAGGTGCCGTCACTTCTTGTTACGAGCTTGGTTGTTTCTTCGGTGCTTTGTTTGCCCTTTTCAGAGGTGAGCAAATCGGTAGAAAGCCATTGATTATCTCCGGTTCCCTTATCATCATCACAGGTGTTATCATTTCCGTCTGCACTTTCAAGGACCACTGGGGTCTTGGTCAGTTCGTCATTGGTAGAGTCATCACCGGTATCGGTAACGGTTTAAACACCGCCACCATTCCAATTTGGCAATCTGAGATGTCTAGAGCTGAGAACAGAGGTCGTTTGGTCACTTTCGAGGGTTCCGTTGTCGCTGTTGGTACTTTGATTGCTTACTGGTTGGATTTCGGACTTTCTTACGTCAACTCCTCTATCCAATGGAGATTCCCAATTGCCTTCCAAATCTTCTTCGCTTTGATCTTGTTGACCGGTATCACAAACTTGCCTGAATCTCCAAGATGGTTGGTTTCCAAGAACCGTAAGCAAGAGGCTATGGAGGTTTTGTCCAAACTTAATAATGTTGCAATCGATTCCGATGAGGTGTATGCTGAAATTACTGTCGTCCAAGACGCTGTCCAACGTTTCTCCAAGTCTCAAGTCGGATTTAAGGACTTGTTTTCTGGTGGAAGAACTCAACATTTCCAAAGAATGGTTATCGGTGCCTCTACTCAATTCTTCCAACAATTCACTGGATGTAACGCTGCCATTTACTATTCTACTGTGTTGTTCGAGACCACTATTTTCCATGGTCAAAGAAGATTGTCTTTGATTCTTGGAGGTGTTTTTGCCACTATTTACGCCCTCTCTACCATTCCAGCCTTTTTCTTGATTGATACTTTCGGTAGAAGAAACTTATTTTTGGTCGGTGCTTTGGGTCAAGGTATTTCATTCACCATTTCTTTTGCTTGTTTGATTAACCCAACCACTGAAAACGCTAAGGGTGCCGCCGTCGGTATTTTCCTCTTCATTGCCTTCTTTGGTTTCACCATCTTGCCATTGCCATGGATTTACCCACCAGAGATCAACCCTATGAGAACTAGAACTGTTGCTACTGCTGTCTCTACTTGTACTAACTGGATCACCAACTTCGGTGTTGTCATGTTTACCCCTATCTTCATGGACACTTCCGCATGGGGTGCATACTTGTTCTTCGCAGTCATGAACTACTTGTTTGTTCCAATCATTTTCTTCTTCTACCCAGAAACCGCTGGCAGATCTTTGGAGGAGATCGATATCATTTTCGCCAAGGCTCACGCCGATGGCCGTCAACCATGGAGAGTTGCCGCTACCTTGCCCAAGCTTTCTTACAAGGAAATCGAGGCTCAAGGTACCCAATTGGGACTTTACGACGGAGACTTCGAGAAGGAAGGATTTGATGTTAAGGAAGACGTCAGTTCCAGTGCTTCTGAACATGCTCACCCTGTTGATTCTTTGCCAGGTAATGGTGTTTTTGAAGAGCCAGCCAACAGAGTTTAATTTATACTCAAATCTCAGTTTAAGATATACTCGGGCGATAATTCCCTGATTTAATCACATTTAATAGAAAACAGCTTTATTGTTTTAGTCGCTCCTTTATAGTTTGAATTCGATATAATTTAGAAAATTGATGTAAGGTTTATATAAAGAGACATTTCAGAATTGTTAAATTTGAATGGACAATTAAACGATATTGTGTAGATATTGTAAAGAGTCCAGATAATCCTCAGTTGGGGCCATCAGCTGTTGCTATAAATTGCAAGACAGGCTTAGTTGTTAATTTTTGACAAATACAAATCTGCTTCATAAGTATTGAAAGCTTCATTACCGGTTGCGACCATATTGAATGGGAAAGATTATTTCTAGTTCAATGATCGGTAATCAAGCTACTTAGAGTCTCACATAGTAATGCAGTGGTGAGCCCATGTGTGTATCATGTTGTGCTGCGAATTTTTTAATTATTTTCTTATAGATTTGTAGTAGGTTCAAGGAGACAAGCTCTCGGCGCTTTCTTATTAAACATGACAAAATCTAAACGTCAAGAGAAACAAACCTATAGGCATTCTAGAGTAAACTTATTTCAATTTTAGTATCATGAAAGAAGATATGACTATTATCCCATTTTGCAATTATGGCACGAGTGTTTGGGTTCTGCTGCCCGAGCAACACAGCCAGAAGATGGCAGAAACAGATGTCGGAACTGTTTCAACAACTATCAGAAAGAGCAAGAACATAAAAAGTATAAAGATTCTATTCAAAATAAAAAGAAAACTTGGTCACTTCAATTATGTCGCCTCAAAATGTAGTCCCTTGTAAAATAAAATAAATCAATTTCACTCATCACGCCTGCATGTAGTACCCAGTTCGCAGCCAATATACCCGATTCATCCCATCCTCCCAATTTAGACAACATCATAGTTTAGTACGGGTATAGCCCCAAAAAGTCTCTAATTAAAACCCGCTTCCACCCCATTTCATTTCACTAACTCATATTTCACCATGGATTCTGACGATGAGCCAATAACCCTTTCTGTGCACGCGTTAGCGGCTCTTCAAGAGTTTAAACAAGAAGAGGAGACGAGAAAAGAAGCATTTCAGAAATTGTACCAACAGCTGGAAGAACAATTTGAAAGACGCCAATTCTCAATTGACCAATTCAAGGAAGATTGGCAACTCTCGCAGTTCTGGTATTCTGACGAAACATCTGACATTTTGGCCAAAGCTCTTCTTGAAGGTGCTGATGAAAATACGGTTATTTGTATTGCAAGTGCGCCGGCAGTTTATGCAGCAATCACAAGAATCCCAGAGGAGGAGCTTCCAACCCTGCAAATCTATTTGCTTGAGTTTGACTCAAGGTTTGAAGTTATGGCCGGAAAAGACCATTTCTTCGTATATGATTACAATAAGCCGGATAACGTTCCCGAAGTACTTAGAAACAAGTGTCATAGACTATTAATAGATCCTCCCTTTTTGGAAGTCGAATGCCAGACCAAATCAGCACGCGCGGCAAGAAATTTAATGATAACCGATGAAAACCAAACCACAGCTTCCGGTGATAAGCTCTGGAAATTGGTTTCATGCACGGGTGAGCGCATGAGAGATACTATAGCTGAAACTTATCCAGAGACTAAGCCAACGTCATTTTTGCCTGAACATAAGAATGGATTAAGTAACGAGTTCAGATGTTATGCATCATTCGAATGTAGTCAATGGAAATTTGACAGTAATGTATAGATCTTTATTTTTTATTGAAATAAATCTGTGAAATAATCCGATAGTTTTATGGTAATTTAGCTCTGTTGAGAATGTGAAGTTGTCAAGGATATTCAATAATGCTGATTAGTGCAAAAGAAGATGAACGCAAGAAGAGAGAAAAAAAAAAACGATTTTGCAATCAAAGATATCTTATCAAAATGAATTGATCGTAGTGTTTCATCTAAATTTACGGATTAGAATAGGCTAGTGTGAAATCAAGTGGCCGCTCACTCACCTACAATTGATAAATTGTTAGTAAGGCTCCGAAAGTTATAATTCAGAAGAAAAGATATCTTTTAGGTGTTTCTTACAATACAGAGCTCAATAGGATACTAGACAGGGATCGGCAAAGAGTAGGCCCAGTTTCCAAGTTCATTGTGGTGTTTCGTGGGCAGCATTAGACCTGAATAATTATAAGAAGAAATTTTTAAGGGTATGACCCTTTCATTTCTACAAAAAGTTGGAGGTATTGATCTGTACGATATTGTTGGCTTTACATTACATGGCATATATGGAACAAAGCAATGATGATAGAATTATATTAAGAAGGGGCTAATGAAAAAATTGACATTTTTCTCCAAGCAATTGAAATGATTTTGTCTTGTTAGGAATTTGTTTAAGTTGCTCTCAAAAGGGAAAGTCATGGTTCGAACTATTCATAGTAAAAGAGCCTTCTTTGTTATGAAGCGAATATTGCGAATCCCTTCTTATCAAGCCGATTTAGCCTAAGATGGATCTGTCTTTTTCGTGTTTTGTGCTTACTTAAGAAGCCCTGTATCATGATTAGATCAAGCGCCAGGTCAATGCTTGCCCCAGCTACAAAAATTACCAATGACCAAACGAGAAGCACAATTTTATTGCATTTCAATAAACGTAGTTTAAGTGAATATGTATGATAAACTGTAGAAGATCATGTTGGGTCTTTCACCCAACCGAAGAAATGCCAAAAAAGACTTAAGAATGAAGAATAGTCTATGGATGAATTTAAACAGACAAAATACAATAGAAATTTAACATCGTGTGTATTAAAAGTGGCAAGTTTTGAAAATAAACTGCATATCTTAGAAGAGTGTGTCCATGAGATAAATAGAAAGCAAAGAAAGTCACAAGAGACTAAAAAAGAGGAATTTATTGAACAAGTGCATTACTAATAAAAGGAATATTAACCAACTCAATGAGTATTAAAAGTATGATTCAAATGCAAGAAAGTCGCCGCCGAGCTCACTACCCACCATACCTACAAGAAACAATTAAGAAAAAGAAATCAGGAAAAGGAAAACAAGGGAAAAAGTTTAAGAAAAACAAAAAAAAAAAAAGGAAAGAGAAAAACAGAATTCAAAAAAACAGTAATGAAGGTTTCAATTTTTAAAGAGAAAACCATCATCACCTCTAAAACCCTACTTCAATACCAATAAAGCAGTACGCGTACCCCCTACCCCAAAACACCTAAACAAACCGATCCGAAATAAACAAATAAACCAAAATAATTAAGAATGTATTTAATAAAAAAATAAAATCCAATTTTCTCGTTCCCTTTCTTTTTCTCCCTTCCCTCCTCTATATTAACCATGTGCCCTCTCAGCCCTAACTAATTTACGCGGTCGTGCGCTTACCAACATACCGTCCGCGCACACACCCACCTCGATGGAAAATTTTACAAGAAGAAACTTTTTCTCTACTCCAAAATGTCCTTCTCCGATTTCTCTAAGGTCGAAACCATCAAGTCTCTTAACGACTTCTTGGCTGACAAGTCTTACGTCGACGGGTATGTTTCAAAAAACCGGGCACTATATAAGTAGCTGCCCCTCCTCTCTTTCCCCCCTCCCCAAAATTTCTTTCAAAACCACTTTTTTCATTCAATTCTCTCTGAGAAGACAATTTTGAAGATTTGAGACGCAATTGGCCGGCTAGAGCTTCCTAATTGGACAATTTCTGTTCTCTTTCTTCTTTTTCTTCTCTTCTCTCTCCTCTTCTCTCCCCGTCTGTTATGATGATCATGATCTTTGGTCCGTGTTTATGAGGTGGCCTCAAGACCCACCGTATGAGTGACAAAGAAGATTTAAATAAAATCCCTGAACCAGACACCCTAACAAATTCTTTTTGTTTGGGAAAGAAACCAAGAATTTTCCGTTTTTCGGTCAATACTAACTTCCAGCGCTGCTGCTACTCAAGCTGACGTCCAAGTCTACCAAGCCTTCCAAAAGTCTTACCCAGACTTCTCTAGATGGTTCAACCACATTGCCTCTTTCACTGAGGACTTTGCTTCTTTGCCAGCTGGTTCTGCTCCTTCTGCTTCTTCTGCTGCTCCAGCTGAAGAAGAGGACGATGATGAGGTTGACTTGTTCGGTTCCGACGATGAGGTCGATGAGGAAGCCGAGAAGTTGAAGCAAGAAAGATTGGCCGAGTACGCCGCCAAGAAGGCCGCTAAGGGTCCTAAGCCTGCTGCTAAGTCTATCGTTACCTTGGACGTTAAGCCATGGGATGACGAGACTGACTTGGAGGAGTTGTTGGCTAACGTCAAGGCCATCGAGATGGACGGTTTGGTCTGGGGTGCTCACCAATGGATCCCTGTTGGTTTCGGTATCAAGAAGTTGCAAATCAACTTGGTTGTTGAGGACGCTAAGGTTTCCTTGGACGAGTTGCAAGCTAACATTGAGGAGGATGAGGACCACGTTCAATCCACCGACATTGCTGCTATGCAAAAGTTGTAAGGATGCTTTTGTTAATGATGTACTGTCGATGGTTTTTCTTTTGGGTCGGATTAGATCCTTTATATCTGTTGTAGATCAATAAGAAATGTTATAAATGTATCAATTGTAAATTTAGGTGATGATTTTGTTACTTTTTTACACTAACCATTAATTTTGAAATACTGCTTGACGGTTATGACTATATGGTTATCAATTTCTTATAGTGTGACTTGGTCAGGAGCTCGTAAAATGGTTAGGACTGCTTTTACGATTAGAATAAGGCCATGGGAATCTGCTATCTTTATGAATACCTGTGAAACTTGCTTGAAGTCAAACTATAGTAATGGAATTATTGTACTGACAGCAAGTCGAGCTTTGGTTTCAAGAAGATACGGATACAAGGATTGGTCACGAATAAAGAGAATTGAATATCTATTGTCTAATAAAATACTTCTTGTGCGTAAAAGGTAATTGTTGGTCATGAATACATACATCATATCTGAAGATTACATAACTTAAAACCAGACACTTCCAAAAACAGAAACTTTCTCCAAAAGAATTTTTTGTGAAAATTGCAACGTTCTTTACAATGGCAAATAATCTACACGGTCTTCTAACCATTCCTTCAAGACCTCTTCTTGAGTAATCCCTCTTTCCCAAACCTGTTCAACAATCCATCTCAACAGTCCTAAAGTCCCCATCTGTGCGGTGACGTAGAGTTTCACCATAAATCGGTGTAATGCTTTCTTTTCAGTGCTACTGATGCACTCGCAACCAATTGCATACACTGGCCATACCATTTGGGTAACCGTAGGCGATTCTGAAGGCATAGAACCATAAATATCAATGAATTCGTTGACTGCAGCTGTAATTGCCATTTGTCTTTCTTCTGTTTTGAAAAGCCGAAGTAATGAAACGTAAACAGCAAGCGCCCAACATTGAGCGCCCTTCAATTGTAAAGCATAATCAGATTGATGTTCATACTTCACGTAATCTCTATAATTAATCAATTGAGCTTTTACACGTTGCAACTCTGACTCGAACCGCTCTCCATCATCCATAAACCCTTCTTCGATCTCGTGTCGGAGATAACAGACCTCCAGCATGGCTTTGAAGATTTCACCTGGACATCCCATCATTTTAAGAGTCGAAAACGCATCGTTTACCGTCCCGTACCAGTCGGGATTACAATAAGGAAGCCTGCAGTCAGGTGACACGATGGCGCTGACGGTGTCATACCAAGAAAGGACAGAGATCAAGCTTAATTTGTTTTCGTTATCTTTCAACGAGTCGTAAAAGTCCTGGCTTTGACACAACGACGCAAACACTTTGAGTAAGTACCGTGCAAGCGACAGTTTCCCTTTCTCTAGCACTGCAAAGAGAATATGGACGTTTACAAGGACAATAATGACGAATGACCGGACATTGGCGGCGGTGGTGCCATCATCACTGGAACCAGTATCGGCAGTCGAAATGGATTGAATTAAATGATTCATATTCCTATGTATGTGCGCAACGCCTTGTTTATAGTACTCATTTCCGCCCTCTCGGCTCTCGTAGATGTGGATACATGCTAAAGAGATGAAACAACTTCTAGCGACGTCAAAGTCGCAATAGCGAAGCGCCAAATCGGGCCATGGTGAACGTGGATGAGCGTCCAAAAGTGGCAATAGTTTCTTGAAGAAATGTTTGAGCATTCGGTTTTCTTCTTGGTACGACATTTTGTATTCACTGTTCCGGTTGCCAAAAGCGTCAACACGGCCGTCAAAGACAGAGTTGAGTCCAATCAATTGAGCCAACTCTTTCGGAATTGGGCTTTTATCATCCGGTGATTCCGTACTAGGATTGGTCTCGGGCTCTGTACCGGCGCCTGCGCCAGTTCGAGTTAGTGGGGAAATACCGCTCTCTGACTCCAACTTCCAATCGTTATCGAGCCCAGATCCCGAATTGGTTTCAAGCCATGCTTCCGTTCGAAGCCTACTATCGCTTTTGATCAGTGTTTCTGTCAAAAGGTCATCAAACAAGAGCGTAAGGGGAGATCTTACTGGAGGTTCGCCAAGAATCATCGTAGTGGTGTTGAAAAACAGGTCTAGATTCTCATAAAGCTTAGCATTGAATTCAGAAATATTGGTTTCAGGTATTACACTTTGTGTCATTGTTTGAGACGGTAGAGCAGGGATTAAAGCTTTTGACAGAACTGGGTTTGAGTCTTGTTGCAACGGTGCCGAGCTCGGTTTCGTGTCAATTTGGCTCGATTTATCTCCAGCTCCGCCAGTGATTCCTTGATTGTCCTCTTGTGATGTATTGGTGATCGTACTGATTGTTGTTTCCATCAGAGATGAATTATTCATAGAAGGAGTGTTTGACCCGACCAAATGTTGCCGTTTTTGCCTTTTTTGGCTCGGAAAGACATCCTTCAGCACCTGTCCATCGGTGTTGAACATAATGTTCATTTTATAGCCTAAACATTTGCGATTTGTAGATGTACAATTGTTGCAAAACGGCTTTGTTTCGTCGCACTTGCGATGGCTGATGTTAGCAACAACCCAATGGTTAAAAATCACATTTTTTGGGAACATACCGTTTTTTGCATGTCCAGCAACCCGTCCGAACTCTTTTAATTTTATTCATGGCAATGCTGGTGGTGGCAATTGGGAATCAGGGGAATATTCATCGTTAAAATGTATCTTATGTATGGAGTGCATACAGTATTTTTGCGGAAATCTTTGCCTAATCAGGTATTCGTATCCACAACTACGGCGTGCCCCCAGCACTCCCAAAAAATCGTTCACTTCAGTGACGTAAAGAGTGGTCATTCAAATTTAAGAGATCCATACTTCTCTAATTGTACAAGTCGCTTAACTTTATTTCAAGAGTATATTTCAAATGGCAAGTTTGTTGTAATGATCGAATATCATAAATTGATAAAAGCGAACAATAAAATCTCAAAAAGGAATTTATTTAGATCATAACATCGTAATATTTGTAATGATTTTACGTAATACAAAAACTCCATTGTCTCACTACCTAAAAATACTGGCGCTGAGATGAAACACCCTCTGACGTGACAGGGACTGCCCCTTGGTCCCTTAAAGCTTGAGGAATATAATCTGCAACTGCCGAAACAGGAATCTTACAGCCCAACGGCCATTTTGAGTCCGTTTGCACATCCAGCCAATCGACAACAGTGTCAAACTTGATGTTATCGTTTTCCTTCTTCAATTTGAGCCGAAAAAGTATCAATTGATCAAACAAGTAATTCAAATCATTAAGAACTACTCCGGATGAGTCCAGAAACACAGACTTATCAATCCGAAGAGATGTTATGGACTGCAATTTGGAAATATACCGCTCATTTCTTTTCTCAGCAAGTTTATTCTTGATTCTGGACACCAAATGAGTCTTGGATGGTTTTTCTGACGCTGAATTTTTACTTTGGATAGATAGAAGGGCATAGTTGACAAGCCCGAGGGCATTTCCGAGCTTGTCCTTTTGATAATACTCTATAGATAGGAATAAAGCTGCATAAGCTGAAGCATACTTCTCCAAAACCGACAAGTATTTATCCCAATTCTCGTAATTTAGTTCAAGAGTGGTTAAATTTTTCTTGCTGCTGTTTTGCGCGCTGTGACTGGACTTTTGCATGTCTCTCGTCAAGTTTTGACAATTTTTGATCTCCTCCAAGACCCAAATTGCGACACGACAAAGTACTCCATTATTAGATGAATCAAAAGTGTCGCTGTTCGAAAACGACATCCGATTGAGCCACAGCGCCTTGCATAAAAGCAGCATTTGTATTCCCACATTACAAACTTGGTCTAGGAGTATAAAAACTTGCAGACTGAGAATAATTTCGCCATCGCAAACGGCTCGAAATTGAGAACCAAACAGACAAAATCCAATTGCATTCTTATAGTAAGCAGAGACAGCTTTCCACTTCTGGTCCAGGCCATCTAAGTCTGTTCCTTCTATTAGTTCATTGGCGAGCTCAGCACCAAGACGCGTGAACATGAATGAGGCCGCAACAAGCGCAACAAGAATCTCGTTGGACAAATCCCATATTCCTTCTTTTCCTAATTTCTCAGGCTTCACATTCGTCCATGGGACAACACTTCCCAATGTATACTCCTTGGCTCGATCGGCCAACTCCGATACGTCTGAACTTCCGCATTCGGAAACTAGAAAACTAAAGATGCTCTCCAAATACTCTTGAAGCTTCATTACGTAACGGACGCTCTCAGCATGGTGTGTTGGCGGCGAAGAGTCAATTGTGGCTCGAAGAGCGAGAATGTGAGGCGGAAGCTGCGACTTTTGGCCACTTAAGGAAAGAGGCGCGGGCGGTGTGTTCGGAAGGACAATCATGTATATTTCTGTGTAGATTGGGTTTCTCTTGGTGGACAATGGCTGTTTGTGTGTTCTGTGTAAGTGGATATTAAGTGGGTCATAATTCAGCGAGATAAGAAGTATGAGTGTGGGGAAATGGCCAAAGACTTCAATTCATCAATAAAATTATGTTTAGACTCTCCAAACTATATCATCTCTCCTTTCTCGGGGTGATGTGCGCTTATTTTGTTCATTTTATACTAAATCGCTTTTTGGAGAAGCTTGGTTACGTGGGAAATCAGGGTTCTTGAAATCTGACGAGTTAAAATGCAAACGAACGACGAAATCATTAAATTTTGAGTCCTTTAAAAGCTATTGACCCCATTCAAACTAAATATCTTGTATCATTATTGATTTACCTCGGTTTGACTTTTCCGAGGGTCCAAATTAAGTGAGACAGAGACATGCATATTGCCGCCGCACAGGACGCGTCGGTTACGAACCAAACATGCGTAAAAGAAATCATCGAACCAACTTAAATCCGGAGTTTTAATAAAGTTAATAATCTCGAATTTTTACGTAATTGAAAGACGATGACTTCACTTTTTGGATCGGTATTGTAGCTATAGACTCTGACAATGTATAGAAACAAAATCTAACTTGAAAAAAAAAAACAAGACCAGTTTATCATAACTAATACTAATGATCATTCAATTAGGGCATTACAGAAATCCATTTGAGTAAGCGACTTCCTTCAAGAACAAAATAATTACTACTTCACTGTATATAGATCAGGTCAACTAATTTCCATTTCAGGTCTAAAACGGGATTCCTTCTCTATAGTGTTCTTTCCGTTTTCAAAGCGCAATTCCACATCTTCAAAGCAAAACCGAAGAAACTCAATTAACAAGGAGAATTTCCGCATAAACCACGAAATTCCATAGGATTTCCAACCCATTTCATATTCAAAACCTTCTCAAACCATCCTGAAACACTAGAGTCCCATGCTCTTACACATTGCACTAGCCACGCTTCTAGCGTCGTCATATGTGGCTGTAATTAGAATAAACGTTCCAGTTCTTCTTCGAGCCGCCGATAGGAACGAACCGGATGTAATTCGGTATCGAATGACCCGGGTATCACTCCTTTGTTTGGCGATCTTGGTGCTACTTCCGCCAACGCTAGTTCATCTCACAAAAACGGAATTTATCTCCAATGGGACCAATAAGGCTTTTGTCGTGTATGACCATGTGACCGATGTAATTTGCCAATTTGGTTTAATTCCTGGGTTTACTCAAAGCGGAAGCGTATCCCTTGACTTATATAATGTATTCCGCTCAATTGAGCTCATGGCTCTTTTGTACATAGGGCCAATTATACATTATGTATATTCGGAGCGGCAAAATATACGGAATGATTTCTTCTTTTCTTTCAACGTCTTGACTGGCGTCAGAGACCACATTTTCGCTCCTTTGACTGAAGAATTCGTCTATAGAGCCGCGGTGGTCGCTACACTTAAGCCAGTGCTAGAAGATAAGGATATCATAAGTTGGCTGCCTCTATTGTTTGGTGTCGCGCATGCACATCATGGATTTCAATTGTTTTACGTGGAGGGACATCTGTTAGCACATAGTTTCCTTCATGTAGTCGTCCAAATGACGTATACGACTGTTTTTGGGCTTCTTGCTAACAAGGTGTACTTGGCAACGCAATGCAATTTGCTCTGTGTGATCTTTGTACATGGAATATGTAATTTGATGGGATTTCCGGCGGTGGATTTCAGACAAGCGCATCCAAAATGGTTTTGGATTTATTGCGGGCTTTTGGTCAGTGGGGTGTATTTATTCTACAAGAAACTCATTGAATTTTAAGTGTTTCGGTATTTTGGTGTTTCGATGTTTTGGTGTTTCGATGTTTTGGTGTTTCGGTGTTTTGGTGTTTCGGTGTATGGTATTTTAAATGTATACTCGAACAGTTGCAAAAGTAAAGGTCATATATGATCACTTAATTGTAGCTCATTATTAGTAAATGCTCTAAAATCCTTTACGAATTATATATTTATAATCTTTATCATAACCCTCTTTTAAGATCTTGTATCAGTTCATGCAAGCTTATGCATTTAGCTCCTTACCTTATGTTTGCACCAGATCATGATCCTAAAGAGTATCATAACCTTTTTCGCAACCACCGTGTCCTAATTGAACTCGATTTCTCGTAACCCATTTCTGATCTCCATCATGACCTTTACGTACGCTTTCACAAGGCACTTAACTGGCGCTTACGCAGCCTCAAATCTACCGTTACCAAACCTAAAAAATCCAGAAAAACTCCATAATCTCTTAAATATAAAAAAAAAATTCTGATTTAAATAACTCCGACGCTTTCTCCTTTATTTTTGTTTATCCTGTATATAACACCTGTCGTCCTGTTCTACACTACTACCACCACTGACTTTCTACCACGCTAGGAACACCGTTTTTTCAGTCTACATACGTTCGTCCCACTCAAGAAGAATAGAGGGGCGAGTATCATAACCAAATTATCGTTTGAAAAACCCGTGCCTCCGAATAGCTCATAACCATTTGTTCACATTCTGCACGAACTTCTTCATCCACATTTATACCTCCGAAAGAGGACTTGATCTGTCCAAATCCAGACGCTAAAAGCACATAATCATATACAAGGATCACTTGAATTAGCATAAATTTAAGTCTAGCTGCATAAAATTGCATACTCATAACCAAATTTTTAGCGTATTGACGTCGTATATCATTCCCTCTTGCATGACCCCATAATGTCCAAATCAAAACTGAATCTGTCCTCGACGTCTCCTAACCGTAAACTAGATACCTATGCATCTGCAGCTAAAGAGATTGAGCAGGAAAAACAGATGGTTGCGGCCCTAAAACGTCTCTCTATTGGTCATCTAATGAATCATGACCCAGATTTGCCTTTAGACTCGGTAAGCTATCCATTTGCTATGGAACATGGCAGTTACACGAGCAACAGTATGAGCCAAACTAGTCGGGACGACATCTCCGACGATATGGACGCGTCAGAGAACGCGTCATCGTATTCTCTGGCGGCAAGTCTGACAAAAAGGTACTCATATGTAGAACTGAGTTTCCTAGATCTAAATTCTCCAGAAGCTGAGTTTGGAACTGCCGCTAATCCATCTGCAAGTTCAGCTAGCCCAGCGTTAGGATCTCGTACATCTGCGAACTCAGGTGCAGCCGCAGCTACTGGCTCAAGCTTTTCAGGATCCGGAAGGGACAGTAGCCCTGTAGTTGATCTGCTACGGCATAGCCGCCCGCCATCAGTGGTTTCTGAAGACCTGCCACTTGATGCTGAAGCTCTTTGGGTGCCTGCAAATGTACATCCTGAGGTTAATCCGCAACAATACAAAATGCATGTAAAATCAACTATCGATGAGCTCCTAGAACAAAAAATATCAAGGCTGTTATCGAGATCACGATCAAAAAGATCCTCTTTGTCGTTTTCGGTTACTGATTCAGATCTCGATCCTGTACGCAATGACGACGATTATGTACAGGATGACGTAAATTTCAAGGCTCATAATCTTACTCCAAACGCTAACCCTAATTCTCATAACCAACAATTGCATCCGTATCCCACTCAAACAAACAATCACACGAACCCGTCCCTTCGGGAATTAACCTCCGAACTTCAAGCGATGTCTAGATTGGCTGGAATGGATGCAACGGATGCTGTCACGTTGGCTCGGACCTTATCTTCTGCGTCCATGGGTTATAGTGACGTTGAAAAATTAGCATTTGATGAATTGGGAAATCCACAAAATGTTGAGAAAAATATTTATCAATATGAGCTGGACATGAACAAAAAACAAATGGGACCTGGACTTAAGATTAATACGGAGGGGAATAAATTTCAAGGCCGAAATGAGAATACGAATACAGGTACGTCGAAAATTGATTTAAAAAGTCAAAACCCTCGACTGCCAATCGACGAAGAATACTTTCCCTTAAGAAGAAGCCGCCGTCCTGACTACAGGAAGGCACCGGGCTCGTCTGCACAGCTCAGTCAACAACAGCTCGGGCTGAAGCTTCAAAGCAGCAAGGCTGGCAAATTGGCAGAATTGAGGCAATCTCTTTCCTCGCAGAATATAGCTGTACAGACGCTCACCGGGGTTCTGCAGGTACCGGTTACAAGCCAGTCTCATAGCCAACAGTCCATGCAAGCTCAAAACCATCTGCATCTGCATAAATCTAAGCAATTTAATCTGTCCCATGTCATGCCAGCATCCCCCGTGTCTCCACAGGCTCCTGGAAGAGATTATAGACAGAACGCATCCGCAGGACAACCAAGGGAAAGTAGCGGAGGACGTAGACGACATGGCCACAGCTCAAACTATGCAGCGCAAGGGGGGCTGTATATGAGTGGAGGAAATTATGTTACGGGCTCTCAACCTCCACCGCAAGGTTCTGTCGCCCTTGCATCCGGTCCTGCGTCTGGTGCTACACATGGCTCACAACATATTCCAAATAGGAACGGGCTCATAACTTCAAATAACCAGCGCCACAGAAACATGGCTCAAAACTATTATCAACAATCTGCAAAGTATTCTAACGCACCGGTGCCTCTCAGCCCAAGTGATGGACCTTACTATTCACCATATTCGGCAGAACGGTCAAAAGAGAAAGAGAATTATGGTGATAAGTATAAAACTGATCCATACGCAGGAAATTGGAACAAAAACAATATTGATGATCGTCGAAACTTGAAGATTCGATCAATGAGCTCTGGTCCTCTGTATGGACATAATCCGAATTGGCAGAATGTTCCTGCTCGGTCTTCCAGTGACCTGTATCCCAACCAGTATGGTTATGGGCACCAGTCGCTGCCACATGGACAACAATTCGATCAAAATGGGTATCCTATGCCTCAACAACAACTGCATCAACAATTGCATCAAAATTACAATATGCATTCCCATCTGCATTCACTGAATTATGCGAATTCACAACAGCATGGCGCACGCCTGAAAGATATGTCACAGTATGGTGAGCGTCAAAAACAGAGACAAAACTACAATAATTATCAGGGGCAGCCGCCAGTGCATCTGCAAGGGTCCCAAAAATCACCTGCATATTCTCAATATTATCTGCAGTCTTCTTTTTCTCTGCCGTATCCCCTGCATGAAGAGCAGTTTACGCCACTGTACATGCTGCAATCGCAGCCGCACGCTCGTGTGCAGGACAACGCTGATTTTTCTAGTGCTTCTAACCACTCTCAGAACCGTAAATTCAGCCTGGAATCCGTTAAGCGCGATCCCACCGAACGTAAGGGCACCAGGCGCGAAACACGACGCGAACTTAATGAGAATTTAGACCTTTTGCGGAATGAGATCAACGAATTCAAAGAGAGTCTTTCCCGTACTGCAGAGCCTGTACTGAACCCTGCAACCGAAAAGGAAACACCTGAGCCTGCAGATTTTAGTTTCGATCTCACCACGCATGATGTTAGCTACGAAGATACTCTTGGCATCGAAAAAGAACTTGTTGCCGGCGAGTCTACTCCAAAAGAGGAAATTAAGGAGCTTGAATTCGATGCTGTTGATGAGAGAAATTTGGAAACAGGAAGAGACGAAGATCCTCTTCCTGTCGTTGTTCAAAAGTCCGAAAATAGTTCATTTTTGAAGGAGACTTCGCCGATGGAATCACAACACGTCAAAGAGAGGGGAACTGCCGAAGAAGCCAATGATAATGAGAATCGAAATGCAAATGCTCCCAACGGTGAAGTGGAACATGCCGGTGTAGAGCATCCTATCCATGGCTATAGTTCTGGCTCGGTTCCCGATATTGCTGATGACCCAGCAACTCCAGCTAACTCCGGCGTAAACAAGTACATGGACATGGCTAAAGATATCAATCTTTCTCCCATCGTCACTCCAAACACGGATGTTCCTGAACTCTCGTCAAATGCTGAGTTGCCGCCGCTTAAAGTGACCAAACAGCTTCGTAAAAAACTGTCATCAAGTCTGCTTCAGTCGAAGGACGAAAAGAAGCGGAAAAAGCCCTGGCCATGGTCCAAAGAGAAGAGAGGAAGTGTAGACAGCGGTCATGAAGATGCTACTGGTGGTGCTTCTGTAGGTGAAGGTCGTAAAGCAGTGCGCTCAGCATCAACGCCGAATTTTGCATCTAAAGTTGAAACGGAAAGTGCTCATAATGCAGATTTAGCTGCTTCTACAGCTGTAGGTACTGTTGGTACTGCATCTGCCGCCGGTGGAACAAAAGATAACGTCATCACTAAATTCTTCAAAAAGAAACGAAGCCTGTCAACTTCGGAGAAGCCCGTTTTCGAAAATTCACGCCGAAGAAGCAGCAGTGATTCCGATCATCTGGAAATACGGGCACGCACTTCCGAAGAGTCACATGGCGCTGACGTGAAGACGCGTATCAAACAAAAGTTGAAGAATATGAAGAAGACATACGATACGAAGATCGATAAATCCGAGGAGCCATCAGTTATAATTGAAGAGCCAAACGAAGAGGAGGAGCTATTTGAAGATGGTACGACTCCTGGAGTTAGTAGCACTGGTGCCACTGGTACTGCCGGCGCCGGCGCCGGCGCTGAAGATAAACCAACGTCAACACTTGAGGTGCAAGAACGACTCAAAAAATCAATCAAAAGAACATCAAGGGCAAATCAACCAATAGAATTCACCGATTCTGCTTTTGGTTTCCCTCTCCCACCTCCCTCACATTCTACTTTGGTTATGATCGATTATAGGTTTCCAGTTCATGTAGAGAGGGCTATTTATAGACTTTCACATCTTAAGCTAGCTAACCCAAAACGGTCATTACGAGAGCAAGTGCTTCTATCCAATTTCATGTACGCTTACTTAAATCTCGTTGATCATACGCTTCATTTGGAACAAATGACAACAGAAGATGATGAGTACGTGCAGCCCGATAATGAGATAGATTTATTAGGAACACATGACGTTGACACTGAATTTGAAGCGGAATCATTAGATGAAGAGGACTTTGATTCCATTAAATTGGATTTGGAAGTTAGAGATCAGATATCTGTATAGTATTTATGATAATGAAAATAGACGATATGCATATTCTATGTAGGTGGATGCTTATGAGCCTTCGGTTATGAGTGGCTAAAGCGAGAGCTTCAAAAGGTTAAGCTTGAGTATGAGATTTCAGAGACTTGGGGCATGTTGCATACGTAAATGGGTTCATGTAAAAGATTATTATCGTTTAGAAGTAAATATTCACAGTAATCGATGTTTGGTCTTGAGTATACGGCTGTACAGAAACTTATGTATATTTGTTTGCGAATGGTTTTGAGCTGAAGTAAATTTTTATTATTATAAGCGTTGACTATCATAAATGACTATTAGCGAACTCTCCTGCTGTCCGAAAATCTCAATTCAAACAATTCTTACGTACAAAAATTTGATTTGACTCTTTATAGACTAATTCGATAGTTTTATGAAATTATGAAAGACATATTGAAGGAAGCTCAATCGGTGTATCATAAGGTTTCAACAAGCAAAATAAATCTGAATTGATAGAAGAAAGAGTCCTTCTTATGGCTTACTTGGAATAAGAGTTCAAAAAAACCAATTTGGCAGGATATCGTTGGCAATCTTCCAGACATCTCTTAGACCAGATCCGACAAAAATGTTAGAGATTTTGATGAAATGAACTCGACTTGCATAAGAAAATTTAATTCAGCTGCACTCAATTAGTTCCATGATTTAATTGAAACTGAATTATGCCGCGGCTTCCTTAGATTGTCCGCTGGCATCAAGGCTATTAGGTCTCATCCACGCCTTCCTTAAACAAAACAAACAATCGTAGAAGAATTTTGTAACATATTTTCAGGTAAGCTAGTGTGGCTTTGGGGCATTGTGGACCAGAGCGCCGAATAGTCATGCCGTTTTCAACTTAGCTCACTTCATTCAGACCAACATCCACTGATCCAAGAACAAATCCTCTTGAATTTTTGGAAACGCTTTTTAATTACTAATAAGCTCACAACCAACTAAAAATCAAAACATAACCGGCTTAGAACCGGCTCATAACCAACTAAGAGTCATACTTGAAGCCGCACCGTTCACCGCCGAAACCCAACGAAGCATAGCAAACAAACAAGCAAAACAAAAAAATCTAAATTAACTGAAATAAAATATTTTTTTGCAATTAATCAATTAATAATAGTTCCAATCCAATTGGCTCGGAACATTCTTGTTTCCGGCCGCTTCCTTGTCTAATCGCATGCATATGCATCTCGCCACTTTCTCGACACTCATCGCGTATAAATAGTCAGCACGCTCCCACCTCCCGATTGCCATACTAACAAAAACACACCACGAAAACCGAAACAAAACGAAACAAGACAATTTGATTATTGTTAGTTGTATAATTAGATCCTGCACATAATTGGAAAGCTATATTCTCATTGGACCATGTCTAAATCTCTACCGCTCGTATCCGTATCGACTTTGGCTCTCCACAATTCCAAGAAGGATTGTTGGGTTTCTCTTTATAACCGTAAAGTCTATGACGTGACGGGGTTCCTCGATGAGCATCCAGGTGGTGCTGATTATATTTTAGAGCATGCGGGTAAGGACATTACTGGCATTATGGCCGATATCGCCGTCCATGAGCATCTGGAAAGTGCCTATGAAATGCTCGATGAAGATATGTTGGTAGGCTATTTGGCTACTGCGGAAGAGGAGAAGAATTTGTTGGACAACCGGAATAAAGTTCCCGTTGAAGTGACTCTTAATAGCGCTGACAAATTCGATATCTCTGAATTCCATGATCAATTACCCGCCGAGGAACAAATGTCTGTTCAAACAGACTTCTCAGAAGATATTAAAAAGCATCGTTTCTTGGACTTAAACAAACCTCTTCTTCCTCAAATGATTACCTCAAAATTCTCTAAAGATTTCTATTTGGAAGAAGTCCATAGACCGCGCCATTACGGAAAAGGGTCTGCTCAATTATTTGGAAACTTTTTGGAACCACTCTCGTTAACTCCTTGGTGGGTTGTCCCAAGTATTTGGCTCCCATGTAATTTTGCCATCTTTTATATTGGATTCATGGGCCAAGACGCGTTGACAGCTATTAGTCTTTGGGTAATGGGACTTTTCGTGTGGACGCTCGTTGAATATTGTTTGCATCGGTTTTTGTTCCATTTGGACTACTATTTACCTGACCACCCAGTGTTCCTTACCCTTCACTTTCTTTTACACGGCGTGCATCATTATTTACCTATGGACAGGTATAGATTGGTGTTACCTCCAACATTATTTATTATCTTGGCATTTCCTTTCTATAAGCTTGTGTTTGGAATCCTTCCATTCTATATGGCTTGTTCTGGTTTTGCTGGCGGTACCTTGGGTTATATCATGTATGACGTTACTCATTATGTTTTACATCATACAAAATTACCCTCTTTTTTCAATGAAATCAAAAAGGCTCATTTGGAACATCACTATAAAAATTTTGAAATGGGATTCGGTGTTACTAGTAAATTTTGGGATGTCATTTTTGGAACTGAAATCGATTCGACTTATGTGAAGAGAGCTTAGATGTATAGTAAATATTTTGTTTATGAATGTATATTTGGATTTGAGGTTGTTTAGTAGTTTTATTCATGACATGTATTTACGTAATGACGTAACGTTACGACTCCCCCTGCTCCAAGACCGCCCAAGCCATTCGTGGTTAACTTCCGTCTTCCTTACCCATAGAAGATACAAAATCGAATTCAATTCCACTCACTTTAAAATTAAATTTGATTTACCGAAATACTTTTCCAGTTCGTCACGTCAGTGGCTGTCGCCTACTTGTTCAACTACTTCGTGTATGTAAATGAACTTCATATTATTTATTTTGCTTTCTTGAGGTACATTTTATGCAGTGGGTATCCTTATTTTACTGTCATTGTTGTCTTTGCATCCTAGTTCATCCAATTTGTTCAAGTTCGTTCATGTTATCCGACTATCTATAAAATTCGATTTCAGAGAAGAGAATGCAAACTCATGAAATTTCAAAACGCTTAGTTTTAAAAGAAACAGTTCTTAAATAATAATTGGTAGGTTCTTTTATTGTTTGACAATGGCCCTCCTCTAGACAGATCTGATGAAGATTCGAGTTAGCGGCAACTTGTAGCTTTAGCCAAACTTTTCAACCATGTCAGTGCTTTAAATAAGTTTGAAACGTGATACAAGCCATTTTATATCAGAATGTCAGTTTTCAAAACTTGCTATCAGTCTTTTTACTTCTATACTACATAGACGCCGGGGCAGCATCTCGCCCATCTCAGTTGCATCGAACAAAGAAGAATAAAAGCTGAAACGACTTTTTTTATCATAATATAGCACTGAATCAGCTCTCAGAATAATCAAGTAACTTCTTGTAGTTTTTAGTGGGCTTAAACCCTTCTAGTCAGCTTTACTATACTCATAACGTACTATTGACCAAATTAGACTATACGTAATCCTTATAACTCAAACCATTTTCTCTCAAAGCCTTTTCCCTGTCATTGCTTGCCTCTCCTATATGCCCTGGATTATCATCGGCTCTGTACGAAAGTTGTTGACCCATTCCAGCCAAATCCCATAATTTAATAAACAAATGTTCCTTGAACTCCGTTATTCTCTTCCCCTCCTCGATCAATCGAAGAGGATCTATTGGCGCTACACTATAGGAGGGATCCTGTTCAATTTCTTGTAGATGTTCTTCAACATCAAAAGTTGGCACCGTGTCTTTTACCCGCCCAGGACCAAACTCTTCTGGATCATATTCATAATTGTAATTGACATCTTTGAAATGCTTCCTACATCTTTCATATAGCTTACGTATTCTATACAAATCCACTCGATTTCCCCGGTCCGTTCCTTTTAGGTCCGCGGTGACTACATCTTGCCAGTTTTGCTTATAATACTTCCGGTACGTCCTTGAGTCCAAGAAAAGACCATGTTCGGGATTAATTCGAGTGAAATGTCTCTGCTGTCGAAGTCGATATAGAACACGGCCCATTCGATTTGCCATCTGTAGCGCCATTTGTCTCAATACTGGTGAATCTGCGTCTATGAGTTTAGAAGCGTCCAGATGGCCATTAAGAACCAATTTCCTCGTGATTCGTTTCTGGAGCAACGCATGCATTTCATTCACCAATAAAGCCTTTGCATGTGTCTTTTGTCGGCGAAGTTTATGTAGACGGATAATTCCTGGTCCTGGTCTGAGAAACTCAGTCTTTTCGTCTGATTGATCTGAGTCAACGGCATCATCATCATAACTGATTTCTTTAATTTGATTTATTCCATCTTCCTCATTATTATTAGTTTCATTGTCATTGTTATTGATCTCGCTCTTCTCGGTATTTAGATCCTCATTATGGCTCAGTACAGCAAAGTCATTCTCTTGGTTTAGAAGCCCATCCTCATAATCTTCATAAACAGTAGGATCTGTGACGTTTCTTTGAGGCCATGACGCCCATTTCTCAGATGGGAACAGGGGGTTTATTTGATGGAGGAGGAACGTCAGGTAAAGATGGATTGCCAAGTCGTGACGGTGAGTATCTTCTAGATGTTCGATTTCTTTTTCCAATCCACGTACTTCGTTCATGGTTATGAGTGGTTATGAGTGGTTATGAACGCTTATGAACCCTTATGAACGCTTGTGAACGATTATGAACTATTATGGATGAGTACGGTTATGAGTGGGGAGAATATGTTGATGAATTGTTTAATTTGAGGCAATGGAGTCTTGGAGATTCTAAAGAATCAAATTTCCTTGGACAATTACAATTAAATATTCGGATTGTGCCTAAAATAGTATCTTCCAGCCCCCGAAATCCGTTTCTTATCTTGTCTTACTGGTGCTATTGAGAGCATCCTAAAAGTAAACAAACAACGGAGTAGTTCTCCATAATAAAATCATTAAAACGAAAAAAGACTAAAAATTACAAAAATAAATTAAATAAATTTAATCAATCCAGCTCGCAATTTTTCATCTCTTTCACCCCGCAATTCACCCTATCTCATCTCATCTCATCTCGTCCCTCCTCATCTCACTAAGATCATCTCACTCATCACATCCATCTCATCGCCTTATCTTTACATTGCCAAACACCAAATATGCAAGAGTTTCAAACAGAATTCCTTGATCGTGCTCTTGATGCACAAGCGCTTAAGTTCGGATCATTCACATTGAAATCTGGCCGCCAATCCCCATACTTCTTCAACTTGGGTTTATTCAATAGCGGTCGTTTGTTGCTGGCCTTAGCCACCTCTTTTGCCAAATCCATCATTGCTTCTGGAATTAAATTCGATATCATCTTCGGCCCAGCTTATAAAGGTATCCCATTGTGTGCAATTACCGTCGCTAAACTTGCGGAGCTCGACCCAGAGAACTATGGCGACGTTGGTTACTCATTCAACAGAAAAGAAAAGAAGGATCATGGTGAAGGAGGATCCATTGTTGGTAGTGAATTGAAGGGCAAAAGAATTGTGATCATTGATGATGTCATGACCGCTGGAACTGCTATCAATGAAGCTTTTGGTATCATTGAACAAGAACAAGGCACTGTAGTTGGATGTATTATCGCCTTAGATAGACAAGAGACCATTGCAGGATCCGAAAAGTCTGCCACGCAAGCTGTTAGCGAGAAATATGGAGTTCCTGTTGTTTCCATTGTTTCCTTGGCCAATATCATCGACCATTTGAAGGAGAAGTTGACTGTTGAGCAATTAGCTTCCATTGAAGAATATAGATCAAAGTACTCTCCAGTCGCTTAGGGTGAATTGAAGAGTAAAAGAAAGAGTAGTAAATAAATATCAAGAGTAGTTTCTTTGCAAGATATACGGTGCAGAGAAAACAAGATCAAATATTGATTGTAGATTATAGGAAAGAGGAAAGAGGAAAGAGGAAAGAAGAGAAGGAGAATATGAGAATATGAGAATGAAAAACTAATTATTCTACAATAATGCGGTCATTTTATTATATTACCCTCACAGTCATTTACTTAACTCTGAAATTAAGTTCTAAGCCCCTAGTCTTAAGTACTGAGTCCTAAGTCTTGAGTGCAAAGTCTTACCATTCCGATTTTTTTGGCTCTACTAAGATCAGCCCCTAATTTTCATCACCTTCTTCTTTGGTGCCTTTGGTACTTTAGGCGCCACTGGAGCGACAATAGCATCTGGCTCTGCATCATAAATCAGCTTCGTCATTGGATGTTTCATTGTTAAGCTTGAATGGACAGGAACAATTGTGTTCATTCTGAATCCTTTCACTTTAGGTAACTCCACAGGCTCATAACCTTGTTCGTACTCACGTGGGTAAGGAATGCCCAGATCTTTACCAATACTCTCTAACGTTGTTGGATGACTCTTTAAGTACCGAGAGATCTCACGGAAAAGTGCTCTTTTCGTAGGGTATTCAGTTGCAACAGATTCTCCATCTTCTTTTAAACATACACGGACTCTTCCAGCATTTCCAAAGTCTTGTGGGTGACTTTTATCCAACTCAAGAAGTGATGGGAGATGGAGCAGACGTAAACAGTCAGTGATTGTCTTCGCGAGCGGATTTTCAACTGCCATATCTAAACTCACCCTACGGCCCTCCTTATGCGATCTATTGATGTCAAAATAGCATGGATAGATGAGTTGCATCTTCTTAATTTCCGTACGTTCCTCCTCAGAGAATTTCACGGAATTAATGATGTCCTTCAGATCACCCTCTTCTTCTGATGGTTGCTTTTGTTGAGAAATTGGTGGAAATAGTGGTAAACTGGGCTCAGAATCTTGGGATCTTGTGATCACAGGTTTATTGATTGGGGCAATGGGCGTACGGAGCGTTGGATCAAATTGAGCAATATCCATGTCCATGTTATCGATATCGTCATCGTCGACTTCTTCCAAAACGGGTCTTTTAGACATAATGAAGGTTTTTTGGCGGTTTTGGGGGTTGTTAGAGGCGGGTAGTGGAGAAGTAGTGAGCTTTTGTGGAGTTCGTGTAATTTTCCACTTGAGTGTCAAGTGGAGGTCAGTTAGTAAAAGCTGTGATTTTCTCATGTAGTTGGTCGAAATTTCTAGAACGATAATTCTGTAGCGACGATGTCCCTTTAGATTTTTTCTGAATTTATGAAGACTCTCTTTGCTTGGGTTAGTGTGGATAGAACGTGTAATTTGACGAAAGAGGAGATACACAGTCAAAATGATTCTTGCCACACTTTGAGTTTTTCTTTGTTTAAATTTATTTTTCCGTTCCCGTTTTCCGTGGCCAGTGTCTCTAGAATGATTTAGCCTGGACTTCCTTGTGTTTAGCTTCAAAGTCCTACGTCCTGAAACATTAATTCTGACAAGCACAATACTGATGTGATTTCATGAATTCAAAGTTACAAAGTATATATAGAGCAAGTGTGTAAATAATGAAATAATATCATGTAGACTCTACTTTGGTGTTACTTGCCAAACACTTAAAACTATCATCCATTTATTCGAATCGTATGTACTAACTCCAGAATTCTTTATGTTCAATGTGAATATATGGAATTGACACACACAAGTATTATTATTTTTTTTTTTCATTTTCGTATGTCTAATTGGATCTTTTCTCAACACCATTCAGATACTGAAAATTCATTTGCTTGATATGAGCCCACTATTTCCGTAGAACCTAGACACATCCTAAGACAAATACCAAGTCAGAAATTCTCTTCTTCAAACTCCGCCAGTCGATAATCTAGTTATTATTTATTAGATATAGATCATATTTTTTTGCAGCCATTCCTGCAGATACTCCCCTACTGATTACCATCAAACCTCTTCTCTGCCCCTCACCCCCAGATTTATCATATCACGTGACTCTATCAAATTGAAATTTCAATTTCATTATTTACATTCCTCTCTCTCTCTACTCCCTAATCTAGCTTATGGACGTCCAGGACTTTTCCTCCCAAACTCCTCGCGTGCTTAATCAGTGTCTTGCTCTTTTCGAATTCGAGCAAAAGGCAAATTCCCAAGGCTCTTCGGTCGCTCATAGATCTGCTCCCTCCACTCCAACGGGAAAGTACTCGGCTCATCCAGATATTCAATTCTTCTCCTCCATTAAAAAGAAACACCATTTCGACTACCATAAACAAAAGCATCAAATGACGTTTGAACCTGTTCATAGACACTCTCCGACGCCTATCGAAGGTGGTTTTGACCCTTACTCACGTGAAGGTCTTCTTGAAAGAATCTCCTCTTTCAATGCTTTAAATTGGAATATTCCTCCTTCAGCTGCAAATTCAAATTCAGGTGAATGTCTGCCTTCTAATCTCACCGAGCTCTTCTGTGCTGCAAATGGGTGGACATGTGAGCCAATTAGTCAAAATTGCAACTTCACAAACCACTTGAAATGCTCCACGTGCAGCGGCCAAGTAATTCTTAGATTTAACTCGATCAATGAGGAAACTTATGGCAAGTTTTCTTTTGATATGAACGACATTGCTCGTCTAAATGATAATTTAAAGATCTCCTATCTCTCTGAGATAAAACAAGGCGCCCATTCGGCTTCTTGTCCATGGAAGACCATTCTGTGCTCTCTTAGGGGTACATACTACCTAACCCCTTATGTGGGTGCAACAAACTCTACGCTCATAACTGAATACTTGACGGCGCTTAGAAACCTTATAGACAATATACCGCTATTAGGAGATGTGAGTGGCTTTTGTCAAAAACTCATTCCAAACTCAGAAAGTGAAAGTAATTCACAGTTTATTCAAATTTCCAAAATGTGGTTTTTGAATAGATTTTATACAGACACGAAGGAAAACTTCGCATCTGTTCTAGATTTCGTTTGCCCCGCCTGGGTCTACAAAGTGGCTGCCATGGGATGGCTACTCTCTTTCCAGCAACACGGTGAAGATCATTTCTTGATTATGTCTTGCTTTTGCTGCAATCAAAGGCTTTTTTTGGCACATGAACAAGATATTGAGCAAGGTGATCACTATTGCCACAAACCATGGTGTTCGTTCGTGAATAATATGGGCTCGAATACATTTTTTGAATATTTCGAAAAAACTCTTCTCCTGCTGGAAAATTCGATTGGTCCTCATGGCGAGTACCTACTCGATCAGGAATTATCATTTGATATGGATGCTGTTGCTACAAGTCGAAAAAGAAGAGAGAGTTTTGATGTTAACGAGGGGTTGGAAAAATTAACCAAACTCAGAAAAATGTATTTCGTTAATTGAGCTGGCTCAAATTGAATATTCACATTAAATAGCGATGAGCTTAACGCTCTCTTGCTGAAGAGACAGACAATAATTCTATAGACAAGCAGAAAATTGTACAATAGAATCTCAGTTTTTTTTGTTTTGTATTACTCGTTTGTCAACTTCTATTGTTTCGTTTAATAAAGCCTATTGAGATAGAAATTGTGTCTCTTCTTAAACAGACCCATTTGTAATGCGAGACAGGAATGAGCATATTCATAAGTCAAAAAAAGGATAAAGTAATTCAATATTTATAGTAAGATAAACATTGTTGTGAAACGGATCTCTTTTTGGAATCTTGGTTTGAGGAGAGTGTTTATGATTGCAAAGTAATAAGTGAGGAAATAACCGAAATACTAATTTGGACCCGTAAACCAAAATTGAAAAAGTATGCAATCAACTGATGCAATGAAGTTTGCTAGAAACGCCATTAAAATTTTCTTAGATTTTTTGAGAATGAATGTACGCTTCAATTTCTTGTTCTGCATTATTTCCTTTCATGGTGCGTTTGAATGTGGAAACGGGGAACTTTCAATGAAAGAACGACCTTGCAAGGGGAGATATGGCACTTAATTATTTCCACTAGTTGATGTTGAGAAATTCTTGTAAACAAATTTTGCTATAATTTAACAGTTCTCTGTGATAGTTGTAGAGTGAATGGGTGATTTTCACTCTTTTAGGGCCAAGAAAGAGCCAAAAGCCTCTAACAAGTCATGAATACAGACAACGTACACGTATCAAGGATTTGAGAATAATTTATTTTTTTGAAAGCCAGGATTCTAAACTTTTAGAACCAAAGCTTATCTATGGCGGCAACATCATGCGTTTTTAGGCACCTCCTATTGCGCATGCCTCCACGGAACCTGCGAAGACGCAGCAAGATTTTGGGTTAGTTTAAGAGAATCAATTTAAGAACCATATGTTGTGAAAATTACCTAAGTCTGCAGAATTATACTGTTTCTGTAGGAAACACCTTAATAGTCGTCATTCGTCATCAATAATTAGAAAGAGCACATAAAATGATGTTGCGAAACGGTAAAATTGCACAAAGTACTCTTTGGAAAAACCTGAGTGGAAAGAAGTCTCCCTGCAGAATTGGCTTTCTGGAACCCTGAATGCAATGGCTGTTCAATAAAGCGAATTATAAATATAGATAACTATGTTGATTAATTTTATGATTCCTCGCGCAACAAAAATCAATTTCTATGCTCTCTCGCGGTCTAAACAAGATGCTCTCCGTTACCTCGCAAATACTTAATGGATTGAAAAGAGATTTGAAGGGCGCAGTTTATCTCATTACTGGCGGAACAGGTAGTATCGGATGTGAAGTGGTTGAAAATTTGGCCTCTCGAGGAGCCACGTTGGTTTTGTTGTGTCGCGACAAAAACGAACATAAGACCGTTGTCTTTGTCTCTGTACTTAAGAATAAATACCGGAACAAAAATATCTACGCAGAAGACTGTGACTTGCTGCTGTTGGTTTCAGTCGTACAATTTATCAGAAGGTGGACTGCTGCTGGGACTCTGCGCCGGTTGGATGGCATTATTTGTTGCGCTTCCCACACTATGACAAAGAAGAAAGTATATGTCCATGATAGAACAAGTTCAGTTAGTGCCGTAAACTTCTTGCATCAAAGCCTTTTAATTCATTTACTTCTTCCTGTATTATTGCTGCAGCCATCATTTCGTGATGTTAGGGTGGTCATCGTAACGACCTCTATATATAAGGAACTGTGGTATTTTGAGACGAGTATTTTCAATAAAGGAACTCGCAATTATTCCAAAAATCTCATCAAAAGACAAGATCCGGATGTTACAGATTCCGATGAGGAGTATTGGGATGAGTTTTTTCACGCACAATTTGCATTTGGAATGTTTGGAAAGCAGTTGCAGAGGAATCTAAATTACGAAAAGCGTTCTGATGTGACTCCCAGTAATATTTCGGTCAGTCTAGTTGACGCAAGCTTTATTCGCAGTCGATCCACTTTGAGGTTTTTGACACTCCTGCCTCGAGAACGCGAGTTTATAACGAGTCTGTGCAATAAAGAGCTAGAAGATAAATACCTGGCCCGAAATAAAGACTGGAGTAGCACTAGCTGCTATGCTGGTGCTCAGTCGATATTGTATGCTTTGTTTTGCTCTCGCTTAGGGGCCGAAGTTGAAGGTACCTACATCGTAAACGGTGCAGTGATGAAGGACGGCAGATACACAGAGAGCCATATTTCAAAAGTTAAAGAAACTTATTACTCAATTGCTATAAAGCAGGCGATGTATAATGCAACAGATCTTTATAACTCGCCCCTTTATATTAAATAGGGTGCGAAAACTAACGAGTCACTACATCCATTCAATATTTAGAATCTAATACAAAAGATGCACACTCTTTTAAAGTTTCGAGTTTAATTAGCATTTTTTTATTTAAACAAGTAACTAAGAGTTTAAGACAGACCAATTGTTATTCTAAATCGAGTTCTGCAGTGCATTCTTTTCAAAAAAATACAAAAGTCTCATAAATATAAGCTCTTTAAAACACGCATATCCATTGTCTTTCGTATATCAGTGTGGCCGTAAGCCCAAAACAAAAAACTTGTTATGATCAAAAAAAGTCTCAGTTTGAAAATCACATAAAACTAATAATAAGGCGTGGTGCTTAACATTTAAACAGCAAATTACACTCATAATGGTCAAGTAAATCAAACATTTTTTTTATTTTTTTATAGGAAAACAAAACAAACAAATTATGGTGCAGTCTTGATAGATCTGGCAGCATGAGGCTGAAAGGACTCCCTTATCTATCTCTCCAAAGAAATTAGACATGCACTTTACAAAACTTTGAAAGACTTATAAGTCTTGGTATCACGAAGCATGGAACGCCCTGGCGCCCTCTAGATGAACAAGGCAAAAATGACTTCATCAGACATTTTCCAATTTTTTGCTTTCAAGAGCCATGAAAGAAAGGGTTATGGCTGGAGAATGTTTATTTCTCAAGGGAGGAACAAGTAGTTGATAGAATCTGTAGCCAATGGTGACTTGAACGCCAAGGTAAACACAAGCAGCAGCGACCGCTCCATATTTAATATATTTATCAGTCATATCTTTCCACACAAGTATAAGAATAATAAGCACGACCAGGAAACATCCATGGAATTTACAGAACAGTTCCATTGAAGTTGATGCATTCAACTTGCTTGTTAAATTTACAGCAAGATCGCGCAACCCCTCCCCAAATTTAACAGCATGCGAATCTACTTGATTGACACGAGATAATAAGACCCCAAAATGATCATCTAATATTTTGCCAATCCTTTTAACCGCATCGCAATCTAGGTTGGGCAACTTCGGTTTGTCACGAAATTTGGTGATTGTATCAATGAGCTCCTTGTAAGTTGGGTCTTTGGTTGAAATTTTTCTTGCACCATATACTTTATTGTAATCAGCGGAGGAGAGGATATCCCGCATTCTTATGGTCTTCAACTCGCACACATGAAGCTGATGCTCCTCATATGCCGAAACCTTTGTCACGATTCGCTTACCCTCTTCGACCAATTGGCCCAAAGAAGTGCGTGTTTCCAAATTATCGACGGTCGTTATCATTTCTCTGCATAATCGCTCGATCTCAATCCATTCAAGGTCTGTCTTACCCGAAGCTGTAGAATCAAGTAGATAAAAATCCTTTGGCAAAGACTTTTTGGCATGATCCAAGAGGCTTTTATTAGTATCTAATTCATCCCAACCCTCGGAGATATAGTCGATGAGATCAGCCAGGCCACTGCGAACAACTTTAGAATAGCAATAAAACAGTACCCAGTATATTGCTGGATTAACAACAAACAGAAGACCATATAATACCAATACAAAAAAAAGCACACTTTTTTTGTTTGCATTCCACAAACCGAAAACAAATGGGACGTTGAAGAGGAGGAGACCAGAAGCCGCCCATGAACAAAGATTATTGGAGATCTCTCTTGTAAGGAATTTAATTCTTATAGCCTCAAAACAAGAAATCACGTATCGATATTCGTTATTAAAATTCTTGATTTTGCCATTA